>ML397150.1:74365-114504 GCA_005239525.1 Nicotiana knightiana
AACTCACACTTGGAGAACTTAGCATATAGCTTCTGTTCTCGAAAAGTCTGGAGCACAACTCTCAAATGCTGCTCGTGCTCCCCCAGGCTATGTGAGTAAATCAAAATGTCATCAATGAAGACAATGGAAAAAGAATCAATATATGGCCTGAACACCCTATTCATCAAGTCCATGAATGCTGCTGGGGCATTAGTCAAGCCAAAGAACATCACTAGGAACTCATAATGGCCATATCTCGTATGAAAAGCAGTCTTCGGAACATCTGAAGCTCGAATCCTTAATTGATGATACCCCGATCTCAAATCAATCTTAGAAAACACACGAGCACCCTGCAACTAGTCAAACAAATCATCGATGAGCGGCAAAGGATACTTGTTCTTAATGGTAACCTTGTTCACTCAATACACGTCCGCATATACCCATCCTTCTTCTTTACAAATAGAACTGGAGCACCCCACGACGATACACTCGGCCTGATGAACCACTTAGCTAACAACTCCTCAAGTTGCTCCTTCAACTCCTTCAACTCTTTCGGAGCCATACAGTACGGAGGAATAGAAATAGGCTGGGTGCCTGGAGCTAAATCAATGCAGAAATCAATATCACGATTCGGAGGCATGCCCGGAAGATCCGAAGGAAATACATCAGGAAAATCTCGAACAACTGGCACTAAATCAATCGTCGAAGACTCGGCGATGGCGTCCCTCACATAAGAAAGGTAGGCCAGACAACCCTTCTCGACCATATGTCGAGCCTTCAGGAATGAAATAACCCGGCTGGCTGCACTAACTGAGGAACCTCTCCACTCCAGCCTATGTGACTTGGGCATACTAAAGTAACTGTCTTGGCATGGAAATCTAGCACGGTATGATAAGGAGACAACCAATCCATGCCTAGAATAATCTCAAAATCAACCATGTCGATCAATAAGAGATCCGCTCGAGTCTCGAACCCATAAAATGAAATCACACAGGACCGACAAATTCGGTCTACAACCACAGAATCACCCCCGGGAGTGGACACATAAATAGGAGAACCCAAGGACTCACGAGGGACATCCAGAAAATGAGAAAATAAGACCGAAACATAGGAATAAGTGAATCCTGGATCAAATAACACCGATGCCTCTGTACCACATACTGTAATAGTACCTGTGATCACGGCGTCTGAGGCCACTGCATCTGATCTGGCCGGGATAGCATATAATCTAGCTGGAGCACCGAAAGACTAAGCCCTGCCAGAATAAACAAGAGCTGGGTGACCTCCGCTGGCATGAATAGGGGCCGACAGAGCTCCCCCTGCTTGACCTCCACCTCTGGGACGACCTCTACCAGTCTGCCCTCCACCTCTGGGTGGACGAACTGCCGGTGCTGAAAATGTAGGCTGATAGCTCTGCTGAATGGCCTTGCCTCGAAGCCTGGGACAAGTCCTCCTCATATGGCCCGGATCCCCACACTCATAACATCTGGCTGGTGGCATGGCCTGCTGCCTTGAAGAAGGACCCTCGACAGCTAAGGGACGGTGAGAACTCTCCGGCATGGCACTGAAGTAAGGACTAGAAGACCCCTGATGACCGGAATACCCGCCTGAGGAACCCTGAATGTTGGTGGGCGGTAGGAACTCTCTTGCATGGCGCTGGAATAGGGCCTCACTGGAGCACCATGGGGAGGTGGCGGAGGAGCTGAATATGGAGGCCTTCTAGGCTGGCCTCTACCGAACTGACCTCTACCCCTGGCTGGGGCACCTCTGAAATCCCCTGAAAATATAGCTCTTTTATCCTGCTGACCCTGCTCTCTGCCTCTCGAACGATAACCCTCAATCTGGCAAGATATCTCGATCACAAGCTGGTAGGGAGTCCCCATCTCCACCTCTCGGGCCATGTTGGCCCTAATACCTGAGTGCAGCCCAACGACAAATCTCCGCACTCTCTCAGCATCAGTAGGAAGTATCATAAAGGCGCGACGAAACAACTACGAAAACCTGGCCTCGTAGTCTGTCACTGACATCTGTCCCTGCTCCAGCTGCTCAAACTGATATCGCAGCTCTTCCCTCTCGGAGGGTGGAATATACCTGTCCAGGAACAGGTGAGTGAACTGCTCCCAAGTGATGGAAGGGGAACCTGCCGGTCTACCCAAGATATAGGACTGCCACCATCTGCGGGCCCTGCCCTCAAGCTGAAAAGTAGTGAAGTCCACTCCATGGGACTCTAGTATCCTCATGTTATGCAGTCTCTTTCTGCACCTATCAATAAAGTCCTGGGCTTCCTCTCCCTTCTCACCCCCAAATATAGGAGGGTGCAATCAGGTCCATATATCCAGTAACTTCTGTGGATCGCCGTCCGCAGCTGGTCTGAGCTCAGGTGCTGCTGCTAATGGCTGGCTCCACCCGCGGGCAGTGTACCCGGGGTATGATGTAATTATGCTGCCTGACCTACAACCTGGGCGTTAGGAGTCTGGGCCCCCTCCCGCCTGAGATATAGCAGGATCTGTCGGAAATAAATCGGCCTGGGACATGGTGTCCATGAACCGCATCATACGGCCCATGATCTCCTGGAATCCTGGTGCCGTCATAAAGTCCACTGGAGCAGGACCTGCCGGAGGAACCTCACCCTGCTCCTCTATAGTAGGGTCCTCTGGTGGTGGTATGACTGGAATAGCTCGGGGACGCCCTCGTCCCTTACCTCGGGCCGGTTCCCTCCTCTGGCCTCTGCCACGACCTCGAACAACGGGGGTAGCGGCCCCTCCCGGGTCTGGAATATCGGATGCACGCGTCCTCACCATCTGTGAGAGAATAGAAGAATGAAATTTAGTAAACCATTGACTGCACGATAGTATAAAAATAAGGAGAGGTTTTCCTAACACCCTATAGCCTCCCGAAGATAAGTACAGACGTCTCCATACCGATCCGCAAGACTCTACTAGGTTTGCCCGTGACCTGTGAGACCTACGTGAACCTAGTGCTCTGATACCATGTTGTCACAACCCAAAATACTAACTCAGGCCATGATGGCACCCAACACCGGGGTTAGGCAAGCCCACACTTAAATTACTGAGGATTTCTCCCATGCTTGGTTAAACATCCCAATACGTGCCAAGTTTTAAAGTTCAAAAACATTAATTGAAAAAGATAGCAAGTTTTCCAAAGCAGCCAAAAAGAGGAATGAGCCAATATATATATATATACAGACCCGCAAACCGAAATAACAATTGCGTGTGTGCCAGGAACTAGTGTCGCAAGTCCTACGGGCATACTAACAGAATATACAAAACATAATATAAAATTCTACTGTCTGAAAGAAATAGACGGGAAATAAGATATAGAAAACTCCATGGTGCTGCTGAGGATCGTCAGGAGAAGCAACTCACCAAGTCGGGTCCAACTAAGATCAGAATCGAGCTTCGGTCTGATAACCAGATGCACCAGACTTAGAACCTGTACAAATAAGTACAGAAGTGCAACATGAGTAAATAAACAAATATGTACCCAACGAGTATCCCGCCTAACCTCAAAGAGGTAGACATGATACTTACTAGGGTCAGCATTTCAAAATAACATGATCTAATAGGAACTAGGCAGGCATAACAGTCGTAGAAATCACAAAGATATAAATTATCAAGTATAGTTGTAATTACCTTTGCATGTCAAATTTTGCTAGCATATAATGTACTAAATTCCCTTTTTAACATGAATTAGTTTACACAGTTACAACAAATTCCCAGTAAATTATATAGCACATAGTAGGCCGGAAACGTATAACCGAAGCGTCGTGAAAATAAATGTGCACAAACGAGGGTCGAGCGGCTCGAACCATAGATGCATCTATTATCCCGCTCGCGAATCAAACATGCGACGCGGTTGACATAATAGTAGGGCTATTCCGCTCACGAATCATACATGTGACACTGTGCCGCATACATACATAAAATTATCAATTTTTAAGGAATTAACAGAGATTATTCTTTAAGGCAAGAACTTAAACAACCTATTATGGAACATAACTTCCTAATATTCTCATGCCAAATCAAGGATAATAAGCAACTCAAAATACGTTTAGGAATACATGTAAGGCACATATAAGCATGCTCGTGAGTCCTAGAACTACAAAACATAACATAGTAGTAGCTACTCACGGACTCTCGTCACTTCGTGCATGCGTAGCCCCCACTAATAAGGACATGCAATTATTTATAATCACCTATGGGGACAATTCCCTCTTACAAAGTTAGAAAGGAGACTCACCTCGTGAAAAATCTACTCCCCGGACCAAGAATGCGCCCGAAACTCCAAACTCTACACCCGAGGACTCGAAACTAGCCAAATGTTATACAAATTCATCAATTTATGCTCAAAGTATGGAAATCCTCCTACTACTAAGTCAAATTCGCCATTCTTGAACAAATCCTAAAATCCAACCCCGGTCCCGCATGCTTGGATTCCAAAAATTCTCGAAGGGAATACTCACCCATAGCCTAAGGATCATTAATATACAATTTTTACTTGATTTCATAGCTAATTCACGGGTAAATTCGTAAATTATCGAAAACCCTAGGTTACTACCCAATTCTTGATTTTTCACTAATTAGGTGATTAATTTCAACTAGGAATTCATGCATTAACAAGTCTTGAGATGAAATTTACTTACCTTCTAGGGGTTGGGTCGTGGAGCCTTTTTCCCAAGCTCTCAAAGTGTTTAATGGAGGAAAGAGTGAAGAAAACAATGAAGAATCCCGTATTTAAGAAACACACTGTCTGACAGTGTTTCCGCACCTGCGGCTCGAGGACCGCACCTGCGGTCTCACACCTGCGAGCAAAGGCTCGCACCTGCGGAAATGGATGAGGAAGTCTGGGCCCACACCTGTTGAGTGGAGACCGCATATGCAGCTCTGCTCCTGCGGAACTTTGTCCGCACCTGCGAGAAATGGCTTGCCCGCTGGGGGTCGCACCTGCGAGGCTAGGACTGCAGGAGCGGTCCCGCACCTGCGACTGGGAAACCGCACCTGTGGTCAGCACTAGAACAGGTGCACCAACAGCTATTTCAGCTGGTTTTTGGCCTCGTGTGGTGTCCGGGAGGCACCTGGGCCTGCCCGAGCCCCCGTCCAAATATACCAACAAGTCCCAAATCATAACACAGACTCGCTCGAGCCTTTGGAACACCCCAAACAACGCAAAAACTCAAAATCACACCTCAAAAACCCTAGAACCAAACTTAGGAACTTTAAGTTTTCTAGACTTCCCTAACAACACGCCGAATCGACCTATACTACTCGGAATGACACCAAATTTTGCAGGCAAGTCATAAATGACATAACAGAACTATTCCCAGTTCGAAATTCCGATCGAACCTCGATAACACAAAAACACATCCCAAACCACAATAGGAACTTAAGGAACTTCTTATTTTAATATTGGGCGCCGAAATGCTCTCGGGTCATCAGAAACCCATTCCGAACATACGCCCAGGTCCGAAATCATCATTCGAAGCTATCAGAATTGTCAAAACTCGATTCCGAGGTCGTTTACCCAAAATGTTGACCGAAGTCAAACTTGGCCTTTAAGGCCAACCTGAAGGAACCAACTGCTCCAATATTGCTCTAAACACTTCTGAATACCGGACCACCCGACCCCGCAAGCCATAAATTACAATAAGCCGCTATGAGAAGTTTCATTTAGGGGAACGGGGTCCGATAATGTGAAATGATTGGTCGGGTCGTTACCTCGATCCAAGCATAACTCTACTCCAACACAACTTTACCTCGCAAATCAGCCTCCAAATGCCTCAAATCTATCCATAAACAGTACGATACAATCAATACAGGCTAAAGGAATCAATTTCACAAGAAAACACGAAGTTATTAATCAAAATCCGAAATTGGTTCAAAGACGGCCCCAAGGCCCATGTCTCGGAATCCAACAAAATTCACAAAGCCCGAATGCCCATCCAATCCAACCACAAGTCCAGCCATACATTTTTTATCAAAATCTAACACCAAATCGTCACCCAAATCAACTCTCCAAATCCCTAGCCTCAAACCCCCAAATTACACCTCTAAAACACACAAATTAGGTGGGAAAATCAATGGGATACAAGATTATTGATAAAAAACAGGCACAAGGGACTTACCTCAAGAATCCCTTTGAAAAATATTTCCAAAATCACCAGAGATCGAGCTCAAAATGTTTGAAAATGAAGAAAATTGTGAACCCTTGTGTTTTAAATTCAACCTAGAAAACCCACTTCTACGGTTCACATAACTGCATCTGCGGCTTTTCACGCTTCTACGGCGCCCAGTCTGCTTTAATGGACATGCTTCTGCGAAGGGCCATCCGCTTCCGCGAAGCTTCCTCACCAAGCGCTCATGCGCTTCTGCGATCCAATACCCACATCTGCGGACACGTGATAAGTGGGGATTTGGACTACTTATTAATGCCTTTTAGCTTTAATTTTAGTCAAAAAGTGTTAATTTTGTTCCCGAAAACTGATGAATTATACTTAATTGCAGGAATATTGGAAGATGAGCTCCCGAGATGAAATCCAACTCAAGAAGGAGTAATCTGAACTCAAGGAGAAAAATAGGCACAAAAGCTCAAAGTGCGGACCGCAAAATATCATCTGCAGCCGCAGGTTGTGATGAAATTCCATCAGAGATTGTCGCAAAATGCGGACCGCACATGAATTGTGTGGCTGCAGAAGCTGGGTCAGAGCAAAAGTTCAGAGAACCTGCACCTCCACTCCAACTCAAGTGCAGTTGTTGAAGAAGAGCTATGCGACCGCAGACACATTTGTGTTGACAGCAGAAGAATAAGGTGCAAACGCAGACATTATTGTGCGGACCGTAGAAAGAGGGCAGTGCAGCCGCAATTCATTATTATGTGGACGCAAATTTCCAGCCCTGTCAAGCTGAAGCAAAGTGCAGACTGCACATGGAATTGTGCGGCCGCAGAACCTCTGAAAGGGCATTTTGTCCGAAATTCCAACCCTGAATAAATAGAAGAGTTTCACTTTTTTAGGTCAACTTTTGACATCAGCTGCTACAGTAGACGGTTTCTTTTGCTCTTTTTAGTAGTTTTTGCTATTTTGATCTTTTTGAATATTGATTTCATCATTTTAATTACCAATATGAGTGTAATATCATTTCTTCTTCTTTTTCTTCCAATTTAAGTAGCTACGTTTTCACTAAGGTTGTGACACAACACTAGTGTGTAAACTTAATGGGTGTTTTATTTATTGCTTGTTATGTTTGGGAGTTGATTATCTGGCCTTGTTCTTTCTTTTATTTGAAGAATTAATGGTTGCAAACATTATTTCATGCCTATTTGACTTGGTCTCTACTTGAGAAAGAGAGACTTCTTCTAGGAAAACTTGGCTAGCAAATATTGGGTCAATCAAGAGATTGATGAGCCCAATTAAAGGGTTGAACCTAGAGATAGTAAAACCTGACTTGATCTTATTATCAACCGTTTTGTTCAATACCCATTTGGACTTGAGAAAGCTAAATTAGGTAAAATCACTCTTTGACCGAGAGGTAGTGAGTGGGTACTTGCGTTTTGATAGCTATAATACACCCCGACCAATAAAACAAGCTTTAAGGTTTACAACTCATTAGGCGAACACCTAGGTGAAGGTCATAGCCCTAGGCCTTTTATATCATTTGAAAAACAACCAAAAACAATATCCTTGTTTCATTATTTAAATCACAATCGTAGTTTAATTTAGATTTTCAAACAAAACCACCAAATATTTCGGAAGTGAAAATTTAGATATACAAATTCACGCGCTAATATATATACTACTAACACCCATTTTCATAGCTCCCTGTAGAATTAGACCCCGACTCTTGTTGGGTATTACTATTGCATCGACATTTTTATATCCTCAAATAGAGGAGTGAAATTGGGCGAGACCAATTTTTGGCGCCATTGCCGGGGAGCTAATAAACGGTGTTAGCTATATATTTAGGTGTGTTTTTGGAATATATTTTTTTCCTTCCTTGTTAATAACGTGTGAGTTTGTAGGCGCAATCATGGAAAACAACGAGCTTGGAAACATAGTCGTGGGGGATGTGGGCGTGGTGATGATCAAATTGATGAGGTCCCTCTTGAACCTCAAGCCAGTAGACGAGGCAGACCGCCTCAAGACAATGTACCCATTCCACCCCCCAACTACCACCGAATGAAGGGTATGCTATAGTCCCATCCCATATTAGGGTGGGTATCTCTCAAATAACCAACGCGATGCTCACTTTTCTCAAGCAACAAGGGTTCTTCACCGGTGCACCGAGTCAAAATGCATATAAACACTTGAAGGGGTTTGTTGATACGTGCTGGGGGAGCAAGCAAACAAATGTATCCGAGGATGCTTTGAAGCTAAGGTTTTTTCCCTTATCTCTATGGGGTAAAGCTTTAGATTGCTGGGAACGTTTTCCAAATCATTCCATTCGTACTTGGGATGAACTAGCGGAGAAATTTATTTTAAAATACTTCTATCCCGGGCACATGTCCATTCTTCGAGGTGAAATTCTATCATTCAAGCAAGATCCCAATGAACCACTAAGTGAGATATGGGAAAGATATATAATAATGGTGAAAGAGTGACCTGTCAATATTATGACAGAGAACATGATTCAACATACTTTCTATTAGGGGATCAATACCACCAACCAATGTGTAGTGAATCAACTTGCCGGTGGGAATGCCACGACCCAAACCGAAGGTTCACGATGGGAATCCGGTGCCTTAATCAACCGAGTACCAACGTAACATATCTTTCTAATCATACTATTATTGATAACTGGGTGAACATGGCCACAACTCGCAATGTATAACTATAAGTGGGAAAGCACTGTATCAATGAACCATCTCTCTTAAAACATGAATATATATGGGCCGTCAAGGCCTCTGACATAATGTACAAAATGAACCTTTGTTTACCAAGCCTCTAAAAGTATTTGACATCAAATGGGACAGGGTACCAGCCTACCCATAAGTCTGTAGCACAATTCTGACACGATGACTCATAGACTCAGCTACACTCCGAATGAGGTGGAGTCTTAACCATCCTTTGTTGAATGCTAATCTCTCCTACTATGAGGGCTTGTCAAACTGATTGTCTATACCTACATGCATGAAATGTAGCGTCCCTAGAAAAAGGGACGTCAGTACAAAATAATATATCGAGTATGTAAGGCAACAAAATAACTGAAAGCTGAAACTAAACTGATAATATAATAACTAAAAGTAATTGGGAGTCAAAGATAATATGAAGATATGCTTACCTGCTGATACTGACTCAACTCTCTCAATATAGTAAGTAAAATAGCTGCCTGTCCCTATAAGGCTCGGTATATGTAACTGCTCTACAGTAGGACGCTCGCTCATAGGCGCTCGACCATAGTAGGCTCGATATATAACTTACCATCTGATTAGAGGTTTCCCAATAGGAGCCTACCCACTGATTATAGTTCGATGATAGTGAAAATACTGTAATATAGTATATATATAGACCCTCTGCTCTCTTGACTGGAAGAAGACAATAGTCAATTGAATATAAAGTCCCGATAAGGGAGAATACTGTCTTATGAGACTAGGATAATATATATAAATTCAGGAGTATGAACTTCTCTTTATGACTCGTTATCAAACACATGTTGTTATGAGATCATGCCAAAATGAAGGAAGGGCTTAACCTTAACATACCTGAGCTGATTCTCTTGACAATCTCCCTAACATACGTTGATTGCGACAAAACATGTAACGACAGATCGAAGTAGGGGAAAATCTGTATGATATTCTTTGAGAAAGATTACACCGTACTCCCTTAGAATCACAAAATCTCGTTTCCAAACATTATGTAGTCTCGTATGATTTTTGTAGCAAAATTCACGTTGCTAACATTTTGAATGAGTTGCTATAGTATTACGTAGTATAACTAATATGAAGTTTTCTGAAGGAGATCGTTTCTTATAGATTTTTCCATAAGCATCTCAATTAAATGTATTAGGAAGGCTTTTTATTAATGTGGTTGTGGCCCCACTTGATTCCCTAAGTGTGCCATCTAGCAATCTAAGTCAAAGAGTCATATTTACATAATTCCCTTGGCTGCCACGTTGGACACGGTATCCTCCTTAAACTTTATCCATAATTTCTTAATTATAAGTTAATCTCCCACTTAAAAATCAATATTTACCCAATTATCCACATAATTAAGAATGATCACAAATTACCTAAAATACTACTTATTTTTAAAACACCTTATACACCTTACTATCATGGTCATGTGGTACCTTGTATGGTACTAGTTCATAAATATCAGGTATTATAGCTCGGACCATATTTTATCCCAAATTGAAAAACTTCGACGAAACTCACTTACTTTTGATTTGCTTACCCTCTCACCTTTACGAATTTACTTATCATTTGTTTGAAATAGCATAATACTTGTAATATCAAAATAATCTCATTCCCGAGCTTACGTCGATTAACTTACGACAAAACTTTAACGTCTCATTTCCGAGCTTATATCAATTTACTTATGGCGTACTTCCATGTATGAAAACAGGGGGTATAACATCATTATCTGTTGATAGCCAATTTTTCCCAAAAATATTTTAAATTGCATATATATCTTCAAAATCATGCATTAATAGAAATTGGGAGTTTTTCCACAATTTTTCTATATTTTTATGAATTTATCCAACATTTTTATTTCCAACAAATGATTTCAAAGGCATTTCTTGATTTAGTTTATTATTTATGGTCCTATTAAGACCAAATTATTCCATAATAGACAAATTGGCACCTTTTGGTTATAATGGTAATAACTTTACAATTATAGCCCATGCATATAATTTTATACTATTTTTTACCAGAAATTAGTCCTTTGTATTTTGAAATACCAAACAATCATTTTTGAAACATTTCTATGCATGAAATTTATTTTTATAATTAGCAATTATTTAGTAAATTATTTTAATTAATTTATCTTGGGTGTTTAGAAAATGGCCCCATTTATTTCAATTATAGCCAGCCCAAAACGCCTAACTACACTAGCCCAAGACCCCATGCCCAAATCCTAAGGCTCACCCAACTGAAGGAAGGAGGTGAGATAGGCAAGAGGTAGCTTGCTTCCAATTTTCAATCACCTCCTACCTTAAGGTAGGATCACTGCTGAATACCCTCAATCGAAAGGTCAAGGAAATTATATAACCCCATAGTATGAAGAGGTTCTTTTCCTTCTTTGGGCTCGGGTCGATAGTAGCCGTGGTAGTAATGCCCCGAAGCCCAGCTACCGACCCGAGGTGCCGATCAGGAAAGTCATAAAGGGACGTTAAACATGATCCAACTCTTTTTTACATAAAGAAATGAAAATCCAAAAACTGGGGAATCCATCAGTCGGATAACAATTTTTTCTAGTAGCACCCACGACAAAATGTCTGGGGGCTTGTGTCCGCCGAAAGCTTCCCTTTTTTCTTTTTAGTCTTTCCTTACAATGAACCGAAAGGTGAGAGTCAGGGCTCCTTTCTGCGGTGTGCTCTGTTTACTATTCTTTCGTACTTTCTTCTTTTTACCACGCGATAGGTCAAAAAAAGCCGTCTGATGGAAAACTACTTTCACGTTCAGTTCAGAGAGCACTTAAACTCGCAGTTAGTCTTGGCCCAACTCTGCCTGGGGGTTGGACTTTTAAGGCTTATTTCACTTCGCTTTAATAGAATTGGTTCTTCTTTCTCTCTCCTTTCCGCCAAACCAGAACGAGAGCCAATCGGGTCGATCAGAATGTCCTTATTTCACAGCGCTATAACATTCTCAAGTTAGAGTCTAACTATCTCCCATTCTTTGGTCTCTAGATCGAGTTGCTAGCTTCTTGTCTACCAGTCCTGGATGTAGATTCTCGACGAATCAGCATTTTTGATTGAGAAAGCAGCGGGCCCAGTGAGCTCTCCAATAGTGCACCGAAACGCACTAAGCAGGCAAGCCAACTACACAAGCAAGAAGGCATCGCCTGCGGCTTCCAATCCAATGACAAGCAAAAGACGAAGAAGTAACTTACTATACCTTACCTCCTCCAACAAGAAATCTATTGAAGAGTAGGCGCTGGGTTAGCCGAAAATCAAAGTTTATCCGGTCCCTGAAAAATTCGTAGCGAGGGGAAGACTTTTGTAGAGAAGTTTAGACGGGTTGACTCCTTTTTTCAGAATTCTTTATAGAAAGAAGATAGGGAGGAGATAAAAAGAACATAACCTCCGATACGATAAACAGAATAAAACCATATCGAGGTCCTAATTGTACGACTTTGGTATGATTTCCTTCGAACATGGATTCAAGAAAAGGATAGCGATCGCTTTGGGAACGTCACGTGGGAGGAAGATAGAAAGGTAACCTATGACACCGGGGAATTACGCTTTTTCTCCCGCCTGCGGGCTTGGACCATGTCTCCCGAACAATCTCAGTACATATGGCACAAGACGATTCCACATATCGAGGTCGGAATGGGAGGAAGAATACGGGCTTTGTTTCGGGGTTTTCAGGTGTCGAACTCTTTTATCTTCGCCAAAGAGAGATGGGAGGTAGCTTTCAGAAAGATAGAGTTATCACACAAAGGCGAAATGACTAAGATCTTTCTTAACCAGAAGATAGAATCCTATTGTTGAACTGGGGAGGCGATCTACTTACTGCAGCCCAGGAAGAAAAATGTCGTCTAGGCGTTCCCTGTTGCTCCGATCTCCCCTACGCATAGGACGTTGTCTGGGTCAAGAGCCGACCTTAGTCTTGGGCTGATCTCAGACTTCAATCAACCCCTTTGTACTTTGATCCAATCAATCGATCGATCATCGGCATGGGCAAGAAACCAGACAAGAGGAAATCAGAAGAACGGGGATTCGAATCGCCTATTTTTTCCCCTTCTTGTTTTCAAGAGTTGGAATAAGGTAAGGCGGTTCGCTTGAGCTTCTCAACCGCCCCTTAGCCCGGTGTTCATGACATGATACGGAACCTCCACCATGTCGGGAAATAAGAAATTTCTTTCTATTTTATATTATTATATAATTATAAGAAAAATAGAAATATTTGCTTTCTTTTAACCGGCTCCTTCTTCTTTGTCACTACCCGACCCAAATCCGCCCAAATCCTGGCCGTTGATCATTTTTGATCAACGATCCAGGTTATTTCCTTCCTAATTTAACCTAACGACTACCCCTCAAACCCCTCATTCCCGCCTCACACTCTCCGCCGTCACACTCTCCTTCTCTCCCAAACTCTCTCCGCCCTAACCCTAATCTCCCATCACCGTTGGTTGCTCGCCGTCAACTATGGTGGCTCACCACCACTCCTAGCCTTAACGGATCTCCTATGACCGGGATTCCTACTGTCTTTGAGGTCCTCAAGGGACCAGTGGCCGGTCCGCTCATACCCTGTCCTGTCCTCACCATCATCATGCCACCATGACTCATATTGAGTAAGATCGTCCTATTTCTTGGCTAAACCTATGGGTTCTAAGACAATATCTCTCATTTCATATCTTAACTCTTTAGATCTGTAACAGATCCGAGAATATTTGAGCTATTTTTGCTTGTTTTTTATGAAAACTTTCCGATTTTCAAAGCGTCACTTCATTTTCCTAATTAGGGTTCTGTAACTTTTCTTCAAAAAAATTTTCTCTTATTTTTAAGTGTTATTCTCTGATTCGTATGTGTTTAAACAATTTTTGTTAAGTTCTCCCTTAACCCTAACTAGTTATGTTGAAAACCCACAATTTTTTCGCATTAGGTTTGGATTCTGAGTTCGTCCTTGCTGTTGTTCATTCGATTTTTGCTGTGTTTTGATTCTCATGAATGCTACTTCGTTTAGTTAGAGTTTTTGTGATTTTTTACCCTATTGTGCCCTATTAGGGTTTCAGACATGATTCCTTCTGTTTATACTCTATTTATTTTGTTTATTCATGGAAGTTTATATTATTTCCCCTTAAAATCACTACTATTTTTCGATTCTTGAATCCTTGATTTACTGTGTTGATTCTCCGATACTGATTTCCGACTATTTTTCCTATTTTTACAACCTTTAAAGTATTTCTTGCCTTGTTATGTGATTAACCATATTATTTACTGATTCTTACTGCTATTTCCTTAATTAGACCTTTGTGTATCTATCCCTAATTACCTATTCTGTACCTATATTGTTTGAATTCTTTCCTTAATTGGTACCTGCTCTCTACTGTTGGTAAATTACTCCCTTAATTAAGGGAAGACTTGGCTGATTTTACTCTTAACTGATTCTATAGTTCTACAATTACTGAACAATTGATTCTTGCCTTATTTACCTATCTTTCAACTACTATATATATACTCTTCTACTCTCACTAAACAGACGAAGACATTAGTTCAAACCCTATCTCCTACACTCAAAGCTTTCTGCTCTGTTTCTGTGTTACTTACTATTATTCTGAGTTAGCCGGCTGCAAGCCAACGCTAACTATTGTGCTCTCCTACCCCCTCCACCTTTGTATTTACTGTCGCTTTACTGGTATGCTCTGATTTTCAATTTAAGTCCCAAAACCAATATGTTCCTTTTACTGCTTCAGTTTATCATGTTCCTAATCTGTTTCTATCTATTGTTTTGCTGTTCAACATGCAATTGATCTCTTTGCATCATTCCTTCATCTAGCACGCTAATTATGTCTTAACTCTTTACGATTAGCATGTTCTTATAAACTTGTAATCTGATTCAATATGACTCAATTCTGCTTTGATGCTTGTGTACTAGTAGCCTAGTTCTGGTATTCCTTATTTATTTGTTACCCTAAGTTGCCCTGATGCTATGCTCAATCATGTTTAGTGCCTCTATGTCTTCCCTGCTGCTATGAAATCCTATACTATGTCATCTCCCAATCCCATGAAACCCCCTAAGAACTTCTGATTCTGTGACTATGTTCTAATTAGCACTCCTGAATTCGTGTCTCACTATTCACGCTCTTAGCTACCCCTTAATTGCAAGAGACTTGTGTTTATGATATATTTATTATGTGTCCCCAGTCCCCAATTATCCCTGCATGAAGGGTTGTTATTTGAGTATTGGTAAACCTGTTTGGGCTCTGTGTTTGATCTGTTGTTTGTTTGATTTCACCACTCTTATCAAAAATTGTTTTACTGCTAAAAAACTCTCCTATTTTATAAAACCACTATAACTGAATCCCTTCTTTCAAATACTACTTTCCCCATTTAAACCCTTTTCAAAACTATGTCAAGCACTCTCACTCTACTCTTAGGTCCTTAGGTTCTGCCCCTCCAGTGTATGACTGCCTTGGGATTCCTGTGAGATCCCTTTGAACTCTGATGCACTGGGGCCGGCCCTTCCACACTGCACTTACTCAATTATGGTTATGAAATCTAGGTGTGAGCACTGTCTGGGATCCCTTGAGGTCCTTAGGGAACTCTGATACACCCAGATATGAGAAAGGCTATGAAACATTTGGGCACTTGAGGTTCTAGGAATCTGGGCCTGTTTTTCAAGCTCCCTATAGTTTAACTTATTCTTTTCCTTTATCTATTTATGTAATTTACTCAGTTGGTCTGTAATAATTATTTGTAAACAGATATTGGGGATTACTAGTGAAGTGGGAGGGTAGCAATATACTTCTGTTAACATCATCGGGTAGAAATCATATTTTAAGCTTTACATTATTTCTGTCTGCATTAGAATCCATGTTTTAGGACCAGCATGTTCATTCAAACCATGCCAAGCATGCACTAGATACCATGTTCCTAGGATTTCATGTCTACTGTTTCAGCATCTCATCCATGCTTTATGTTTATCACTTAGAAACCCTACTCCTAGGACAATAAACAATGTTAACATAAAAGCTGTTACTCCTGTGCATTAAAAATCATGTCTCCATCACCCTGTAACTCTTTATGCATTTTAGAAATCATGCCTTTAGGAATTCTGTGTATCCTAAAATTATGTCTTAACCATCCTGCATTTATATGTGCATATTAGATATCCTGCTTTAGGATTTCGTTTACATCTGCTTAACCACACCTAGTTTAGCTACTGACTCACGAAAAAGATAGAAACAATGTCACATCTAATTGTCTTGCCCTTAATAAAACTAGTAACAATCTCGGCATAATCGTATCACCTAAAACATCATGCTTTTAGGTAAAACAACTTTTGAACTATTTTTAACAAGTCCGGTAATTATTATGCACAATCCCGCGCCTAGGCAAGCCTTAGGTAATCAATCTATTTAAAAGCTGGAACACTGCTTGGTTGTGTTTACTGTTTAAAGACACAAGTTTTAAAATCAGTAGGCAAACTGATTAGGTCCTGCTTCTGGGTTTATAAAATTGAAATTGCATATCTTATGTGTTTTGATATTCACTTAGACATCATATTTTAGGATCCTGCTTAAAAATACTGCCCTTGTTTGTGTTTGAGACGTGTTGTTTACATGCAATATTTGTGGAGGTAAACATGAGCCTCTTAATTGCTTCTTTCCTGTTTTTTATCTGCTAAAGTCCTATTTGTTCTTGCCTGTCGCCTAGTATTTTCTCCTTTCAACCTTAGGGTTATGTCTAGAATTGCCTATAGGTATAGGTCCTAAATTCCTCCAGGGCCATTAAGAAGGGACGGGTGACAAAACACATAGAGATCGTTAAACAACACTCGCTTAATAACCACTAAGGGGTGGGAAGAGTAGACATGGATATGATATCCGGTTCGCTAATGCCACATGTAGCCCCTCTTCTGATGAGTGATCACCGGGCATTGTACTGATGTGATCCTATAGGATAAATAACCTAGGACCCCCTATCCCTTACATATGTGTGCTTCGACTGAAAATCTTCTCAAAACCTTCATCTATTTACCTATGTGTTTATTGCTTATATGCTATCTGTTCACAAAGTTTATTTGGGCTGGGGACCACAGTTGTGGACTTCGAGGGGTTCCTAACACCTTCTCCTTGAAGTAATTTCAAGCCCTTACCCTATCTCTAGTTATCTAATATGTGTTTGTAAATAACCTTTAGTAGGTGCCCTAACGCACCTTAACTCGTTAGGTGGCGACTCTTCAAATCCTTATCCCTTTCCCAAAACGAGTTGTCCTAATAATGTCGAATACCCGACCGATCTGAAAGGGGAGGAAAGAGGGGGGCACGACAACATGGCGAGTCTACTGGGGATTATCCTAGGCTTTTACCATTCTCCAAACTGCTTTGTAAACATATTTGTTAATACTTTCTACCTTTCCCTTTCCCCCCTTTATATGCCATTAATTGTTTATCTCTTTTAAGTATTTATTCCTTTCAGAATAAAATCTGACCTGTTTTTTTTTTGTTTTCCTTTGCAATTGCTTTTTCAATTATAACTGTTGTATTTACCGCTTTCATAACGTGCAAATACATGACAACATGATTTTATTGCTCATTTATTGTTGCATAAATCATGCGCAACATCATATTCCACTCGTGCCTATACAAATCCTATAGCAACACTTGATGAGTGTTTGCACCCTTCCATTTTATATCACCCCTAAATTCGGAAAGGCTTATTTGCGGTAAAACTAGTCGATCAACGGTCCAGTCAACGGTTCCGTGCCTTCCCCCCTCAAGTTGTCCGCTTGAGGGTACCAGTCTAAAACCCCATAGAAACCTTACTCTGTTATATTGTACATGCATCATGGTCAAACCTAGCTGGGTTAACGTGTCGTCCGCATAATAACAGTTTAAGACAACCTTATCCAAAAGTCCGTCGGGGTTTTCATAATCCCAACAAACGCAGTCACGTTCTGTGCATTTATTTGGAGAACTAAATGCATGCATGCTAATCATAAGTGTATAAATAGTCGAGTCTGGTGGGGGTAAGGTTCTAAGCTTATCTATTTTGCATAAAATGAGGCATGAAGTCCCCAGGTTCGGCATGGTCCAAAGAATACCACCACTATTGCTGGATTGGTGGGAAGACCTCTCGCCTAGTGACAAAGACCATGTGAAGAGGGTCCTTGGGAACTTGCCCTCTTTACTGGATACTCAACCAAACAACATGTTAATCGAAGCAGCCACTATGTTCTTGGACAGAGAAAGGTCTGTGTTCCGTTTTGGAAACATAGAAATGACCCCCCTCTTGGAGGAGATAGGGGGCTTTGTGGGATTACCTTGGGACAGTCCAGGTTTGTTGGTATCGGAGAACCGTGCCCGCTAGGGGGTTCCTGAAAATGATGGGTTTGAAGAAGAACGATGGTTTAGAGTGCCTGACAGAGTCCTACATACCTTTTGACTATCTCTATGAACGATACGACCATAGAAAATCCTATCGTACCTTCCACGATGAGTTCTCTATTACTTCCTTGGGTCACATTCACCACATGGTTTTTGTGTTCGTCGTTTGCTTCTTGGGTCTGATGGTGTTTCCAAGCAAAGGAGACCGAATTCACACTAGACTGGCTATGGTATCCAAAAACTTAATTGAAGGGATCGAAGGGCAAACATATACCATTTTCCCTATGGTCGTAGAAGACATGTACCGAGCCTTGGACCACTGCCAGAAAGGGGCCAAACACTTTGAGGGTTGTAATCTGCTATTACAGGTTTGGTTATTAGAGCATCTCCAGAGAGGCCAATATCGTCAGGAATTTTCACGAAGGGCGTGGAATGATCATATAGATTTCCACCACCCTAAGAGGATGACCTACATCCCTGATAAGTTTGCTCAACCGAAAAATGCTACAGAATGGGCACAATGTTTTGATAATTTGACCGAGGACCAGATTCAATGGATGTTCAAATGGTTCCGTACCAGTGAATTCATCATCAGATCGAGGGACGCTCTGCACCTGGTGGTGATTGTTTTAAGGGGAATATATCCCTATGTTCCCATCAGGGTCATGAGATAGGCGGGTAGAAAGCAAGTTATACCGCGAGTCTCCAAAATGAGTCATTACAGGGCAGATTTTCAGGACGACGATATCACGTACAAATGTGAAGCTCAGCATCTGTGGCATCTCAAGGTTATCATAGAAAAGGACACCATCAAACTCGACAGATACCACGCAGGGCATGCACGCTTTTACCTATCATGGTTGGAAGACAGCATAGCAGGGATAGTTAAGCCAAGCATCAACAGAAACAGGGTCATAGACGAAGCGGCTGAGGCTCAGGTGAAATATAATAAATTGCACAAAAGGAGTGAGTCCGAGGCAGAGCATCTAGAGAAACACAAGACTAATATGGAACTGATCGATGAGTGGAAGGAAAGAGCCATCAAATCTAGTGAAAGGTTGGAATATTTGGAGAAGGGTCTGATGGAGCTAGAAGAAAAGACAATAAAAAGGGTCGCCTACTACCAGAATGCTGAGGGAAACGAAGAAGGGCATCTAGCAAGGGTATACCTGTTGTTGGGCATGCACGACCTGGGGAACCTGATTGACAGAACCAAGAAGACCAAGCATGGGGAAGGTCCTCCGGGGACTAAGTAGTCTAGGTTTCCTTTTCATTTCTTTTACCAATGTAATAAGGCCAAGTGCCACTAGTGACTTTATTTCCTGCTCATTATTTTAGCGTCGTTTTGGACTCCTCCATTTTACATTAATGAAATGAGGCATTTCCGCATCGAAGTTCTCCAAAATAAACTTGTCGCTAGGCCTACCTCTGGCACAACGAGGCTCCCAAATTAGGACACGCTTTTATTCCTGCACTATGTGATTAAATATTGCAATATTTTCTCATGATCCTCACTGACTTGGCTACCTTTTGTTTTTGTTTCTCTTTTGATTATTCCCCTCCCCAAAGGTTGGTTCGTGCATTCTGGCATCATCATCATATCACACAAGATCCAGGGGCCCTCCACCTCCTCCTCCTCCTAGTCCACTTGAAGGAAAAGGAAAAATGGAAGATTTGGGCAACATCAGACAAGAAAGCACAACGCCAGTGGAACGAACAAAAGCTCTTGACAATCAAGGTACTCAAGTTCAGAATGATGCTATGTCATAACTCGAGCAAAGGTTGTTGAAACTCCAAGGGGAGCTTGAGCATGTCCGGAACTTGGCAAATTTATCCTTCTCACTTAGTGTCCCAATTGTCATTCAAAATCCCATACCTCCTTAGAACACCCCGAACAAACAGAACCTTCCCACAATTCATCATCATACAAATCCACCAAAAAAATAAATTATCCCACTACAGAACTAGCACAAAACTTTCCAAGCTCCAATAAATACCCCGCTAATTATCCCTGAACCACAATACTCCACAAGTGACCACCTCTATGCTCAAACACCAGGTCATCAGAACAACCCATATACGTGGAGACTCTACCTCACTCCACCCAACACATTGCTTACACACTTGAATCTAGTGAGAAGGATATGCTCATTAAGAATTTGGCCGAGGAACTCAAGAAGCTGACTAGTCGAGTTCAGGGCGTTGAAGGAAGCAAGGGAGTCGAAGGGTTGGATTACGAAGATCTCTGCATACAGCCCGATGTCGAACTACCAGAGGGTTACAAACCTCCTAAGTTCGAAATGTTCGATGGTACAGGTGATTCCAGGGTCCATCTGAGGACCTATTGTGATAAATTGGTTGGAGAAGGAAGAGACAAGAAGATTCGCATGAAATTGTTCATGAGGAGCCTCACAGGAGATGCTTTATCTTGGTACATCAGCCAAAACCCTAAGAAGTGGTCCGACTGGGTAAGTATGGCATCAGACTTCATGGACCAATTCAGGTTCAATACGGAGAATGCACCAGACGTGTTCTACATCCAGAACCTTAAAAAGAAGCCCACCAAAATTTTTCGCGAGTACGTCGCTCGCTGAAGATCTGAAGCAGCCAATGTCAGGCCTGCCCTAGAGGAAGAACAAATGAACAAATTCTTCATCAGGGCACAAGACCCGTAGTATTATGAGAGGCTAATGGTGATTGAAAACCACAAATTCTCTAACATTATCAAGCTGGGTGAGAGAATTGAAGAAGGTATGAAGAGCGGAATGATCACTAACTTTGAGGCCTACAGGCCACCAACAAAGCCTTGCAGTCTGGCGGTATATCCAAGAAGAAATATGCATGAATGGTAATGGTTGCAAAGGGACCCAAATCCCCGTTGGTATACATTACTTCCCCACTCACTTATCAAGCACCCTCGCCCACCTATCAGTCAGCACCTCCATCAACATATCATCCATCTCCACCGTCTACATAATAACCTACTTCCCCCCAGATACTCCCAACCAGCTCCTATTTATCATACCTACAACTCTCAGCTATCTCACTTCCAATCACCCCCTGCTCGCCAAAATTTCCCAAGACCTCAACCCAACTTTGATCGCAGACCTCCTAAACAATACACTGCCATTGTTGAACCTATCGACCAGCTGTATGAAAGATTAAAAGCTACTGGTTATGTCACTCATATCCCTGTTATAAACCCTGAAAATCCATCCCAATGGGTCAATCCAAACAAGACCTGTGCACACCATTCCGGCATGAAGGGGCATACAATTGATGAATGTCGCTCATTAAAGGATAAAATCTAGTCTATGATTGATAACAAGGTCATCCAGGCAAAAGAAGCTGCTCCCAATGTTCGCAACAATCCGCTTCCAGACCATAGGGATGTCAACATAATAGAGATAGAAGAAGATTGGGACCTAGAGATGTCAATCGGGCTAATCATAGAAGGTGATGACCCAAAGAAGCCAGCAGTCACTCTTAATCCCATCATAGTCCAGATTTAGCCATTTGGAGACATCAAGGTAACTGCGTCACTCCCATTCAAGTTTGAAACGACACCACCTGCAAACACACATTTGCCATTCGAGGTTGAAGTTATGCCGCCTGCTAAGTCACCCATTCCATTTGAAGTAAAAATATCTGCACCGATCACAGTGACGGTGTCAACCGCACCGCCTTTCAACAATAAGACCGTACCTTAGGATTACACGGCTGAAGCAAGAAGGAAAGGTAAAGTCAAGATAGAAGAAGCTGGTGCTGCACAAGAGATGCCAAGGACCGGCAGAGTCTATACACCTGAACACTTGGCAGAGTCTAGCAAGAATTCTTCCAACAGGCCACTCGTCATTGAGACAGGCCCAAATGATCTTTGGAGGAAGGTGCAGGCTAGGGAATACTCAGTCATTGATCATCTGAACAAAACTCCAGCCCAGATATCCATTCTGTCATTGCTGCAGCATTCAGAGACACACAGGAATGCTTTGATGAAAGTGATGAACGAAGCATATGTGCCAAATAACATAACTAGTGGAGAAATGGCCAATATGGTAGGCCAAGTACTAGAGAGTCACAAGATCACTTTCCACGAGGACGAGCTACCGCCTGAAGGGCTAAGTCATAACAAAGCACTACACATCACTGTGCAATGTGAGGACTACTTCATCACCAGGATTCTGATTGACGGTGGATCCAGCCTCAACATATGTCCGTTGACAACACTTAAGAAATTGGGCAAGGGACTGCATGAGATCAAAGAAGGATCTATGAATGTAAAGGCTTTCGATGGCTCTCAGAGGTCTACCATCGGCGAAATCAGTCTTTGTCTGCAGATGGGACCTACATGGTTCGAAATTGAATTTCAAGTAATAGACATATCGGCATCCTATAATCTATTGTTGGGACGCCCATGGATACATGCCACCGGGGATATAGCATCAACATTGTATTAGGTGGTAAAATTTGAATGGAACCACCAGGAAGTGATCATCCATGGAGATGGAAGCAACCCTATCTATAGTTGCCAGACCATCACGGTGATTGAAGGTAGAAGAAGGCTGGGTGGAGAAACCTACCACCACATTGAACGGGTCAATGCGGTGGATAAATACAAATGGTGGGACAGTAAGATTGAGAGCATACTGAATTGGAGCGGATATGAGCCTGGTAGACGACTCGACCATACAACAGATTTGAGAAAGTTCTTCGACAGGCTGCGAAAGTACAACTTGAAATTAAACCCCACGAAGTGTGCGTTCGTGGTTCCTGCTGGGAAGTTGCTTGGGTTCATCGTCAGTCGTCGAGGGATAGAATTGGATCAATCAAAGGTCAAAGACATCCAAGAGTTACCACCACCAAAGAACAAAAAAGATGTGATGAGTTTCCTGGGACGCCTTAACTACATCAGCCGATTCATAGCCTAGTCCACGGTTATATGTGAACCAATCTTTAAGATGCTAAAGAAGATGATGCGACCAAATGGACCGAGGATTGTCAGAAAGCTTTCGACATAATCAAGGAATACTTGTCAACGCCACCCGTTTTGGTCCCGCTAGAGCCAGGTAGACCCTTGCTACTCTACCTTGCGGTATTAGATGAAGCTTTCGGCTATGTTCTAGGGCAACATGAAGAGACAGGAAGAAAGGAACATGCTATTTATTACCCGAGTAAGAAGTTCACTCCATTTGAGGCACGGTATTCTCTACTGGAACGTACCTGCTGTGCTCTAACCTGGGTAGCCCAGAAGCTGAGGCATTACTTCTGTGCCTACACAACGTATCTCATATCAAGGATAGATCCCTTGAAATATATCTTTCAGAAGCCCATGCCCACTGGCAAACTGGCCAAATGGCAAATCCTGCTGAGTGAGTTCGACATTGTCTATGTGACTCAGAAAGCGGTCAAGGGGCAAGCACTGGCAGATCATCTTGCCGAGAACCCCGTGGGAGGAGAATATGAACCCCTGAAAACGTATTTTCCTGATGAAGAAGTGTCATTCATAGGGGAGGACATGGCAGAATCCTATGACGGGTGGAGAATGTTCTTCGACGGAGCAGCCAATTTCAAAGGAGTCGGCATTGGAGATGTTCTGATATCAGAAACAGGTCAACATTACCCGATATCTGCCAAACTTAGATTTCTCTGTACCAACAATATGGAAGAATATGAGGCTTGCATCTTAGGACTCAATATGGCCATTGACATGAATATCCAGGAGTTGCTAGTAATTGGTGACTCAGATCTTCTAATACACCAAGTACAAGGAAAATGGGCTACCAAGAATTCCAAGATATTGCCATATCTGCACCATGTGCAGGAATTGAGTAAAAGGTTCACAAAGACAGAATTTTGCCACTCTATCATTCCTGATACAACACCCAGATACGAACTTCATTGATTCTATTACAGTAAAGATCCATAGCCAACCGGCATACTGTTCCCACATTGAAGAAAAATCAGACGGGAGACCATGGTTCCACGACATCAGGGAATAGTTGTCAAAGGGAGAGTACCCAGAGATTGCAAATCACACTCAGAAATGCACGCTCCGGAGATTTTCCAACAGTTTCTTTCTTAGCGGAGGAAACCTGTACAAAAGGACTCCTGACTTGGGACTATTAAGATGTGTCGATGCAAAGGAAGCCTCCAGTCTACTTAAAGAGATACATGCTGGGACCTGTGGCCACACATGAATGGTTTTGTCTTAGCAAAGAAAATACTCAAATCCGGTTACTTCTGGATTACCATGGAAACGGACTGCGTCCAATATGTCCGAAAATGCTATCAATGTTAGGTACATGCAGATATGATAAAGGTACCCCCAAATGAGCTCAATGCAACAAGATCACCTTGGCTGTTAGTCACCTGGGGAATGGACGTTACTGAACCAATCGAGCATATGACCTCAAATGGACACAAGTTCATCCTAGTAGCTATTGATTACTTCACCAAATGGGTCGAAGCGGCATCCTACAAAGCAGTGACTAAGAAAGTCGTGGCAGAGTTTGTCCGCGACCGTATCATTTATCGGTTCGGGTTCCGGAGTCAATCATCACCAACAACGGCTCCAATCTCAACAATGATCTGATGAAATCCATGTGCAAGACTTTCAAAATCAAGCACAAGAATTCCACAGCCTATATAGACCACAAATGAATGGAGTTGTGGAAGCCGCCAAAAAGAACATCAAACAGATATTGAGAAAGAGGATAGAAAAGAACAAACAGTGGCATGAAAAATTATCATTCGCCTTACTGGGATACCGCACCACAGTCCGCACATCAACCGAGGAAACTCCTTATTTACTGGTTTATGGTACGAAAGCTATTATCCCTCCCGAAGTGGAGATCCCTTCCTTAAGAATCATACAAGAAGCTGAGCTCAGCGACGTAGAATAGATAAAAGACCGCTACGAGCAGTTGGCCCTCATATATGGGAAAAGGATGAATGCAATATGTCATGGTCAACTTTATCAGAATAGAATGTCCAAAGCCTTCAACAAGAGAGTCAAGCCAAGACAGTTCACACCAGGGCAGCTGGTGTTAAAGAAGATTTTTTCCACATCAAGACGAAGCCAAAATAAAATCCAGGAATGTAACTAATCGTTGAATCACTCTAATCGTTATTAAATCAAGCCAAAATAAAATCCAGGAATCTAACTAATTTATACTACGAATCTATGGAATAACTAATTATCAAGTACGAAAGTATTGTTTTGTATTCAGTAGAGGCAAATATTCCAGGGTTGTGATCAATTCACCACTCGTATTGCATTCTAATTAAATCTCCCCTTCATATAATTCACTCATGGTTGCTAATTAATCGATAAACTCTCTCATAGCCTTCTCCTGAAGAACTAATCACCTATTCTCAATAGATTAATGCCTATATTCCTATGAAATTAATCTATTAGAACGCACTAAGATTACGATGTTTAATTAAGCACGGTGAATAGGTATATTCCTATCCTAACCAAAAATCCGCTCCCCTGAATGGTTAAAATCGCGCTCTCTTCAATTTTTCTCAAATCTATATACGGCTTTCCCAAGCATAACATACATAGTATATAGAACCAAATTGCTGGCCAGACAATTAAGCAATTAAACACAGAATTGAAGAAACAACCATATATTGAGTGAACTATAATCAAGGTTAAATTAATGTCGAATAACAATATCATGGCTAAACCACAACCCCAGAACAATGGGTGTTTATCCACTCATGTTAAACTCAAACAATTTCATAAGTGTTGCATAAATTAAAAATACTAGAATAAGATGAAGAAAACTGAGAAATCCTTCGCGTCCTAATGATCCCGTGTGTATCTTCTCTCCAAAAAATGGCATCCTCCCTTCAAAGTTGTGTTTTTGGGTCTATTTATATGTTTTGGGACAAACCCTAAACGTGTAGGATACTTCTAGTCAAACCGAGAAACACTTAAAACCTTCAAAACTCGGACTGGGCCATCAGGGACCAGGCGTTACAGGCCAAACGCTTGGCTAACGCCTGGCCAGGCCTGACGTTATGGGCCAAACGCCCCCCCAAACGCCTGGTCTCACCAGGCTTTATAGCCCAAACGTCCGGCTAAAGCCTGGTATCACCAGGCTTTACAGCTCAAACGCCCGGCTATAGCCAGGTTCACTCCTTTTTGACTCTTGAGCGTATTTTTGACATTTTTGCATCCATTTAGCTCGGCTTCCATCTCCAATTCACCTACACATGAAATAGACTCCATTATGCACATACGACGTGTATTTTTATCATTAACGCACATAATATGTAAGGCACATAATGCTTTAAACCATGAATTATAGCCACGCATCAGTTGCAATGTCTTGAACCATGTCACGATAATTGGTTCATCTAAATTTATCAAAATATATTTTTACTATGTCTTTATAAAATCATGCACGTTTTCAAAATATAGCTCTGTTTAGCAAATAAGGTGAGATTCAACCAGAGCACCCTAAACGCTTATTTAGGGTTTGACGATTTGAAGCCTGTACAATACCTGGAAAAGTTTGCACTGGGAGATGCAGCTCTCCCGTGGCTAGATGAGATTCTTTCAGCTCTGGGGACGCCTCCAACATGGATCACAACATGGGTTCCTATTCAGTGGAACACCCTAAATTTTGAGGCTAAGGGATGGCAGACATTCGTATGTAGCAGACTAGACCCGTGCCAAAATGAAACAAATCTTCCGATTCTGCGGGCAGTTCTAGTCGCTTCTATTATGGCCAAGTACCTAATTAATGTGTGTGTCGTGATGTCGGCCAACATGTCTATGGTCTCCAGGCAAGGTTACACCTCCTACCCATATGCCAACACCATCACTGAGTACCTTACAGATGCGGGGGTGGAGCCAAGGGATTTTGACACAAAGGTGTGTGTGAAGAAGCCTTTCTCATGGTATTCTTTGATGGGTGGTGAAAACCCAAAGAAAAAGGGTCAGCCCCATACTACTGTGGGCCATTCTGACGAGCCCGCCGGGGTAGTTGTTGAGACAGTTGACGTGCCATCTACTTCAGCAGAGCCTTCAGATAGTGCAACAACTATGCCTCCACCTCCTTCTTTAGGCCCTTCAAAAACACCTATTACAGGTTCCACCTCGTCTTTGAAGCCGGTGCCTGTGACCACTCAAGCACTATCTGCACTGTGAATCTCCCAGACACTAGCGAGCTTCAACAACTGGATGTAGACAGCCATTGCAAAGTTGTCTGACATATCCAATACTGTTGTAGCGCAGTCATCCATTCCGGCACCCCAGGTACCTCCGACATTGGAGGAGACTTTGAAGAAGATCCTGGAGAACCAGACCACAATAATGAACACCTTGGTACAACATGGATTTGCGATTGAGGAGATGGGCAGGCAAGTAAGGAAAATGAGGAAATCCCAGGCATCCAAGAAATCAATTTAAAGACTGCAGAAAGAGGTGACCAAGATTGCAGCAACTGGAGATCTTCCATTTGACATGCTAATAGATCCAGATCTGTCAGCACCTGCAGCACCAACACCATCAGCAGCACCATCACTTCTAGTGGCACCAGTTGGCTAGTCTGATGAGCCAGACCTGGCTGCCGACACTGCGAAGGCGGTACGCCAGATGTTCACCAACCCAGATACTCCTAGAGTCGAGGATGATGAGATCTAGTTAGAGGAGACTGAGGGAGGTGATGCTGCTATGGACAAAGAGATGCCCAAGGCGACATAGGGAGTCTTCTTCTCTCTTACCCTTTCCTTTACTCTTATTTTGTTAAGCAATGGGGACAATGCTTACTTTTATTCTAGAGGATGGAGTTATTTGATACTTGGATGATTTTGAAACATTTGGTTCGTAATAACTGACAGTTATTCTGTATTTATTCTCTCCTTTCTCATGATGTATATATTTTCTCTTTTCCTCTCCCATTATGTAGATTCGTTACGCTTTCAGTAGTTTGCTTTGTCTTCTTTATTTTGTTTTCTAATTTAGTTAATGTTTAATTTAGTAGCTTCTTTTTAGATTAATAGCTTCATTTTGTGTTTTAGTGGACAATAAGCCTTTGGTTTTCTTAATGTCACGGTTGTTTCCAAAGGTTGTACTTGTGTGAACGGGGTGACTCTTCCCAACGATGGATGGCATGACAACCTTCTTAAGGGATTGAGTTCGTTTTTTGTAGTTAGGAAATAATAGTAGTAATAATGAATAAAAATACCTAACTAAGTCATGCTCGAAGAGTAAAACATGCTTCACTTGGTACCAACACACTTAACTATGTGCTTATGGTTAAAAAATAAGGTTTTTGGAAAGAAATAGCTCTAGCTAGTGATTGTTTACTCTTATGTTGACTTAGGTAATCATCGAGTGGTTTAGTCGAACCATAGTGATTTTTAATCTTGAATATGATCGTTGTGGGACCTCGACTCTATCCTCTTTAAAGATCCAGCTGTGCGAGAGGTGAGATGTTGTTGTTGCAAGTCCAAGTACCCGTGCGAATGGTCTAGAACTTGCCCCAAATGTGTTTCCAGACAAAATTTTAAGTTTTGCTTGGCTTGAGAAGTGATTGTAGGCTCTCCTTGACCCGCTTGAAATTTTCCATGGCCCACCAATGTTGTTATCCCTAGTCAACCCAATTGAGCCTAAAAGATTTCTTATTTGATCACCATGTTACAAGCCTTTATCCTTTTTGTTGTGGCTCTCTCTTGGCACCCGAGCTTTCCTTAACATTCTTGTGAAATAATCGGCTAATAAAGTCAGTTTAGGGGATAGACGAGGTGTTTGAAAAAGGTATCAAGGAAAATGAGAAAATAAATGAAGAGAAGGAAAGGCAAGAAAAAGAATGAACAAAAAGAAAAATGCCAAAAAAAGAAGAAAGTGAATAGGTTGAAGAGTTGACGGGATTCAAAGAAGAGTAATGATGCAAAGCATGAAAAAAGCAAAGAAGGAGAAAATGAATATCATGACCAAGAAAGAGTAATGTTAAGTCTCTCTAGCTCCCCTAAGGAAAAGAAAATGCCTCAAAGAGTTGGTAAAAGCATGAGCTATAAAATAAAATGGAGTGCTTAAGGAAATATGAACACGTTCTATCATAGTTTATCCAACCTTAGTCCAAAATTGTTCATTGCATCCCGAAATGCCTTCAAGAGCAAGACTATGGTACTTAAAGACGTACTTGCAACATTCTTTTGAGAGGGATGAGTGAAACTTTCATAAATCTTTGAATTGAATGCTATATTCTTAAGTGAGATAGTCAAACGGAGAGTAGAGGAGGAGGAGTTTGGGATCCACAATGACTTACATGAAAGAGCATGCTTCCTTGATGAATAAAATCAACTCTGGATGCTCAAGTGTCACAATAGAACTATTCGGGCTTAAAAGTTTAAATTATTGTCTTGTTGATAATTCATAAGTGTCGTGGGTAATTGTTGGTCCCAATTGATGTGTGATTGATTCATTGTTGATTAGCTAGAATGTATCTTAACTTGTGGAGGTGGGAACTACCTTATTTTCCTGAGGACAAGAAAAAGCTTATGTTTGGGGAGTTGATAAGTGGGGATTTTGACTACTTAATAGCACCTTTTAACTTTCGTTTTAGTCCAAAAACGCTTAATTGTGTTCCCGAAAACTGATGAAATGTACTTAATTGCAGGAATATAGGAAGATGAACTCCCGAGATGAAATTCAAATCAAGAAGGAGTAATTTGAACTCAAGAAAAAAAACAAGCACAAAAGCTCAAATTATGGACTGCTGAATAATCTGCGGGCAGGTTGTGAAGAAATTCCATCAGAGACTATTGCAAAATGCAGACCGCACATGAATTGTGCGGCCGTAGAGGCTGGGTCAGAGAAGCAATTCATAGAACCTACACCTCCAGTCCAACTCAAGTGCGGACCGCACAATTATTGTGCGGCTACAGAAGAAGAGCTACGTGACTGCAGGCACACTTTTGCAGATTGCAGAAGAACAAGGTGCGTTCGCAGACATTATTGAGCAGACCGCAAAAAGAGGGCAGTGTGGCCACAATTCATTATTCTACGGCCGCAGATTTCCAACCCTGTCAAGCTGAAGAAAAATGCGGACCGCACATGGAATTGTGCGGCCGCAAACCTCCGAAAGGGCATTTTTGTCCGAAAATTCCAGCCATGTATAAATAGAAGAGTTTCACTTTTTAGGTCAACTTTTGACATCACAGTAGACGATTTCCTTTGCTCTTTTTAGTAGTTTTGCTATTTTGCGCTTTTTGAACATTCATTTCATTAATTTAATTACCAATATAGGTTTAATAATAATTTCTTCTTATTTTTCTTCCAATTTACGCATGAGTAGCTAGATTTTCAATAGGGTTGTGACCCAACCCAAGTGTGTAAACTTAATGGGTATTTGATTTATTGCTTGTTTATGGTTGGGTGTTGATTATCTAGCCTTGTTCTTGCTTTTATTTGAAGCATTAATGGTTGCAAACATTATTTCATGCCTATTTGACTTGGTCTCTACTTGAGAAAGAGAGACTTAGTCTAGGAAAGCTTGGCTAGCAAGAAATTGTGTCAATCGAGAGATTGATGAGCGCAATTAAAGGGTTGAACCTAGAGATAGTAAAACACGACTTGAGCTTATTATCAACTATTTTGTTCAATACTCATTTGGACTTGAGAAAGACAAATTAGGGAAAATCACTCTTTGAACGAGACGTAGTGAGTGGGTACTTGAGTGTTGATAGTTATACTACACTCCGACCAATAAAATAAGCTTTAGAGTTTACAACCCATTAGGCGAACACCTAGGTGAAGGTCATAGCCCTAGGCCGTTTATATCATTTGAAAAAAAACCTTAAACAATTTCTTTGTTTCATTCTTTAAATCACAATCGTAGTTTAATTTTGATTTTCAAACAAAACCAAATATTGCGGAAGTGCAAATTTAGATACAAAAATTCACGAGCTAAGATATACTACTAACACCAATTTATATAGCTCGTTGCGGTATTCGACCCTGACTCTTTTTGGGTATTACAATTGCATCGACCGTTTTCATATCCTCAAATAGAGGAGTGAAATTGGACGAGACCAATTTTTGGCGCCATTGCTAGGGAGCGAAAAAATGGTGCTCGCTATATATTTAGATGTGTTTTTGGAATATCTTCTTTTCCTCCCTTGTTACTAACATGTGAGTATTGTAGGTGCAATCATGGAAAACAACGAGCTTGAAAACATACACGTGGTGGATGTGGACGTTGATGATGATCAAATGGATGAGGTCCCTCTTGAACCTCAAGCCAATAGAACGAACTCCTCAAGACAATGTACCCGTTCTACCCCCACCTTTACCACGAGCGCCTCCACACTAGGTGTTGCCAAATGAAGGTTATACAAGTGCTATAGTCCCACCTCGTATTAGGGCGGGCAACTTTCAAAATAACCAACATGCTACTCACTTTGCTCGAGCAATAAGGGTTCTCATCGATGCACCGAGTCAAAATGCATATAAGCACTTGAAGGGGTTCGTTGATACATGTTGGGGGAGCAAACAAACAAATGTCTCTGAGGATGCTTTAAGGCCAAGATTTTTTAAAGCTTTAGATTGGTTGGAACGTTTGCCAAATCATTCCATTATTAAAACATCATACGAGCTTATTCGATCCTTCAAGTCACCTCAAACAACACCAATAACACGAATCGCACCCCAATTCAAGCGTAATGAACTTTGAAATTCCAAATTTCTACAAACAATGCAGAAACCTAGAAAATCACGTCCGATTGACTTCAAATTTTCCACATAAGTCATAAATGACACCACGGACCTACTCCAATTTCCTGAATCCCAATCCGACCCCGATATCAAAAAGTCCACTCCCGGACAAACTTACAAAAAATACAACTTTCGCCATTTCAAGCCTAATTCAACTACGGACCTCCGAATCACAATCCGTACACGCTTCTAAGTCCAAAATCACCCAACGGAGCTAACGGAACCATCAAAACTCCATTCTGGAGTCGTTTACACATAAATCAATTTTCGTTAATCTTTTTCAACTTAAGTTTTCAATTATGAGTCTAAGTGTCTCAATTCATTTTGAAATTCTTCCAGTTCGTAACCTACTAACCCAGTAAATCATATAACAGCTTTAAATCACAAAAGGAGCAGAAAATGGGGGAATAGGGCTAGAACTCTCAAAACGACTGGCCGGGTTGTTACATCCTCCCCTCTTAAACAAACGTTCGTCCTCGAACGAGTCTAGAAACATACCTGGAGTCTCAAATAGGTGTGGATATCTGCTCCGCAATTCCCGCTCGTTCTCCCAAGTAGCTTACTCCATGAGTTGACCTCTCCATTGCACCTTTACTGAAGCTATATCCTTTGACCTCAACTTTCGAACATGCCGGTCCAAAATGGCCACCGGCTCCACATCATAAGTTAGATCATCATCCAGCTGCACCGTGCTGTACCCTAAAACATCTGACGAATCGCCGACATACTCCAGAGCATAGAAATATGAAATAATGGATGCACACTCGACAAACTAGGTGTCAAGGAAAGATTGTAAGACAATTCTCCAATCCTCTGAAGTACCTCAAACAACCCAATATATCGAGGGCTCAACTTGCCTTTCTTTCCGAACCGCATAACACCCTTCATGGGCGAAATATTCAGCAGAACCTTCTCTCCAACCATGTGAGCAACATCACAGACCTTCCTGTCAGCATAGCTCTTCTGTCTAGACTGCGCTATGCGAAACCGCTCTTGAATCAATTTAACCTTGTCCAAAGCATCCTGAACCAAGTTAGTACCTAATAGCCTAGCCTCGCTCGCTCAAACCAACCCAACAGAGATCTACACCGTCTCCCATACAAAGCCTCATACGGAGCCATTTGAATACTCGACTGGTAGCTGTTGTTGTAGGAAAACTCCGTAGGCGGCAAAAACTGATCCCATGAACCCCCGAAATCAATGACACAAGCGTGTAGCATGTCCTCCAATATATGAGTAGTGCGCTCGGACTGTCCGTCCGTCTGAGGGTGAAATGTTATACTCAACTCAACTTGGGTGCCCAACTGTCGCTGACGGATCTCCAAAACTATGATGTAAACTACGTGCCGCAATCTGAAATGATGGACACTAGCACACCGTGAAGGCGAACAATCTCTATGATGTAAATCTCAGCCAACCGCTCCGAAGAATAAGTAGCCCCAACTGGAATGAAGTGTGCGGACTTGGTCAGCCGATCCACAATCACCCAAATAGCATCAAATTTCCTCGAAGTCCATGGGAGATCAACTACAAAATCCATGGTGATATGCTGCCATTTCCACTTCGGAATCTCTAATCTCTGAAGCAATCCACCCGGTCTCTGATTCTAATACTTCATCTGCTGACAGTTAAGGCACGAGCTACGAACCCCACTATACCCTTCTTCATCCTTTTCCACCAATAGTTCTTCCTCAAGTCTTGGTACATCTTCGCGGCACCCGGATGAATGGAATACCGTGAATTGTAGGCCTCCTCCAGAATAAATTCACATAGCCCATCCACATTAGGCACACAAATCCGACCCTGCATCCTCAATACCCTATTATCCCCAATAGTCACATCTCTGGCATCACTGTGCTGGAATGTGTCCTTTAGGACAAGCAAATAGGGATCATCATACTGGTGCTCTCTGATGAGATCATATAATGAAGACCGAGAAACCACACAAGCTAGAACTCGACTATGCTCCGAAATATCCAATCTTACGGACTGGTTGGCAAAGGCCTGAACATCAACTGCAAACGGTCTCTCACCAACAGGAATAAATGCAAGGGTTTCTACTCAAGGCATCGGCCACCACATTGACCTTCCCCGGATGATATGGAATAGTAATATCATAATCCTTTAGCAGCTCCAACTATCTCTACTACCTCAAATTTAGATCCTTCTATTTGGACAAGTGCTAGAGGATCTGATGATCTGTAAACACCTCACAAGACACACCGTAGAGATAGTACCTCCAAATCTTCGATGCATGGACAATGGTAGCCAACTCCAAATCATGAATATGGTAGTTCTTCTCATTATGATTCAACTGACGTGAAGCATAGACAATCACTCCACCCTCCTACATCAAGAAATACCCAATACCGATCCGAGAAACATCACAATATACTGTGTAAGAGCCTAAAGCTGAAGGTAAAGCTAGAACTGGAGCTGTGGTCAAGGCAGTCTTGAGCTTTTGAACGCTCTCCTCACACTCATCCGACCAATTGAAAGGATCACCCTTTTGGGTCAATTTGGTCAAGGTTAAAGCAATAGACGAGAAACCCTGCACGAAGGGACGAAAATAACAGGCCAAGCCGAGAAGGATCCAACTCCGTAGCTGAGGACGGTCTGGGCCAACTCTGAACTACCTCTATCTTCTTCGGATCCACCTGAATACCCTCACTAGACATCAGTGCCCATGAATGCCACTGAATTAAGCCAAAATTCACACTTGGAGAACTTAGCGTAAAGCTTCTCTTCCCTCAACTGCTGCAACACAATCCTCAAACACTAGGCATGCTCCTCCTGGCTACGAGAGTACACCAGGATATCATCAATGCACACTATAACAGACGAGTCAAGATAAGGCTGAAACACACTGTTCATCAGATATATGGAAGTTGCTGGGGCGTTGGTCAGCCCAAGAGACATCACAAGGAACTCATAATGACCATAACGAGTGTTGAATGTTGTCTTTAGAATATCTGAGTCCTAAATCTTCAATTAGTCGAGATAACGGTTCTTGATTGTAACTTTGTTCAACTGCCTATAATCAATACACTTCCTTATAGTACCATCCTTCTTCTTCACAAACAGAACTGGTGCACCCCAAGGCGACACACCAGGCCTAATAAACCCCTTATCAAGGAGTTCCTGAAGGTGCTCCTCCAATTCCTCCAACTTAGCTGGTGACATGCGATACGATAGAATATAAATGGGTTGAGTGCTCGATACCAAGTCAATATCGAAGTCAATATCCCTGTCGCGCGTCATGCCCGGTAGGTATGCAGGAAACACATCCGGAAACTCTCACAACACAATCAATAGTAAGAGTATCAACACAAACATCTCTCACAAAGGCCAAATAATATAAACAACCCTTCCCAACCATACGTTGGGCCTTCAAAAATGAAATTACTTTGCTGGGAACATGGTCTAGAGAACCTCTCCACTCAATCCTTGGAAATACCGGCATCGCCAACGTCATAATCTTAGAGTTACAATGTAGAACAACATGACATGGTGACAACCAATCCATACCCAAAATCACGTCAAAGTCCACCATACTAAGCAACAGAAGATCAACTCTAGTGTCCAATCGCCTAATAATCACGACACATGACCGATATACACGGTCCACAACAATAGTATCGCCCACGAGCGCTTTGATCTTGACTCCACACTCAGCAGCCCCCTTGAAGGAGAATCAAGTTTTGCGAACGCCATGCAGCTACCTCAATAGTCTCTAGAGATCCTGAATCCACACTCAGCAGCCGTCGTGATCGGAAGCACCTAGATCCCAAACGTGAGGTACAGGGTGTAGCGTGAGTACAACCAATTCAATAAGTAACAAATCCAAACTTTGGATTGAAAGTAGTGACGAACGCATCCAGTACAGTTCATTATAGAAATAACAGTGCATAAACGTAGGCATGATTTCAAGTTCAAAAGTTAAACTCAATACAGTAGGATAGATCAAATCTGAATGTTATGAAAAATATAATTCCTCTACTTCTACATGCCAATGCACATGTTGTATGTGATGCACCATGCTGACAGCCTCATGTGCTCGCACTCTCAAATGCTCAATCACTCAGTACTGCATATGGAAAATCCGGCCGAGGGAAGATCCATCCGAAATATATACATCAACTGATCATCGGTCGCTCAGTACTGAGTAGGGCCAATCCAGCCCGTTGGGAAGATCCATCCCCAAGTATATAAATGCTTCAGACAAGATCCATATCCATGAAAGATCCATCCCTCAATATAATCAACCGTGCTCACTAGGGGTATGTGTAGACTCCGGAGGGACTCCTTTAGCCCAAGCGCTATCATAAATTAGTAATACTCGTTGCGGCCTGTAGCCCGATACCATAAATATCACTCATAATCAAGCCCTCGGCCTCACTCAGTCATCAATCTCTCCAGTTTCTCTCTCACGGACTCACAATGTCATGAAACTAACCCCAATACAATGATATGATGTATCAATAAATAACAACAGAGACTGAGATATGATATGAAATGAATGAATATGACAGAGTACGAAATATCAATGAAATCAGTAAGACAAAAGCAAGAAACGATCACTATCGTTCTCAATAGTATCGGCTTATAGCCAACACATGATCTCTAGCATGATTAACAGCTTAATTACTTTATCACGTGATGAAAACACGGACATCAATATGATAAGTCCACTAAATAGTGCCATATAATCGACTAGGTCACAATTCTTCTGGTGCACGCCCGCACGCCTGTCACTTGGCATGTGCATCACCTCAACACCTATATATATAACACATATTTCGGGGTTTCGAACCCTCAAAGCCAAGTTTAGAAGTGTTACTTACCTCGATCCGAGCACAACTCTACTCCAACACACCTTTCCCTTGTAAATAAGCCTCCAAATGCCTCGAATCTAGCCATAAACAGTACAATACAATCATTACGGGCTAAAGGAATCAATTCCGCAAGAAAAACACGAAGTTATTAATCAAAATCCGAAATTGGTTCAAAGCCGGCTCCGGGGCCCATGTCTCGGAATCCAACAAAATTCAAAAAACCCGAAAGCACATCCAACCATACAATTTTCTATCAAAATCAAACATCAAATCGTCACTCAAATCCCCTAAATTGACTCTCAAAATCCCTAGCCTCAAACCCCAAAATTACAACTCAAAAAAACACAAACTAGATGGGAATATCAATGGGGATACAAGATTATTGACCAAAAATGAGCACAAGGGACTTACCTCAAGAATCCCCACGAAAACCCTCTCCAAAATCGCCTTAGACCGAGCTCAAAATGTTTGAATGTGAAGACGAATCCTTGTGTTTTTAATTCTGCCTAGCAAAACCGCTTATGAGATTCGCTTAACTGCATCTGCGGCTTTTCACGGTTCTGCGGCACCTAGTTCGCTTCTTTGGACACGCTTCTGTGAAGGGTCGTCCACTTCTGCAAAGCTGCCTCACCAAGTGCCCATGCGCTTCTACGATCCAATACCCGCATCTGCAGACAAGCAGGTGTGGAAAAGGCCTCGCACCTGCGACCTCTGCCAGCTTCCTTCTTGACCGCTTTTGCGGTCCCCTTCTCACTTCCGCCGGCTCGCATCTGCGGTTCCTACTCTATAGGTGCGATTACACCAGCAGTTGCAAATCTTCATCAACTCTTCAACTTCAAACCTCGTTCTGAAAACATCTGAAATCAACCTGAGGCCCTCGGGACCTCAACCACACATACCAACAAGTCTTAAAACATCATATGAGCTTAATGAACCTTCAAGTCACCTCAAACAACACTAAAAACACAAATCACAGCCCAATTCGAGCCTAGTGAACTGTGAAACTCCAAATTTCTACAAACGACGCTGAAACCTAGCAAATCGGTCTGATTGACCTGAAATTTTGCATACAAGTGACAAATGACACCACAGACCTATCCAACCTTCCGGAATCCCAATCCGATCCTGATATCAAAAAGTTCACTCACCATCAAACTTTCCAAAAGTCCAACTTTTGCCATTTCAAGCCTAATTCAACTACGGACCTCAAAATCACAATCCGAACATGCTCCTAAGTCCAAAATCACCCAGCGAAGCTAACGGAACCATCAAAACTCCATTTTGGAATCATTTACACATAAATCAATATCCGGTCAACTTTTCCAACTTAAGTTTTTAATTATGAGACTAATTATCTCAATTTATTCCAAAATCCTTCCAAGCCCGAACCAACTAATTCGGTAAGTCATATAAAATTTGTAAAGCACAAAAAGAGCACAAAATGGGGGAATGGGGCTACAACTCTCAAAATAACTGGCCGGATCGTTACAAGTGGAGTCTGAAGTCTGGATAAAAGAAATAATGGAGGTGAGAAGGAGAAGGAGAAAGAAAGTAAAAATGAGAGTGGTAAAATTAATGATGTTGTTGTTGAAGTGGAGGTAACTGAAGGCCCTAGTAATGAACTTTAGAGTGATAATGTTAGTTCTGGTGTAGAAGCACCAGAAGTCCCTAGGCAACAACTAGGTCCTACTACTGCTAGTTAGGAGTAGAGATGGGAGAAGAAAATTTTGAAAATGTTCCTATAGCGGAGACTGTATAAGAGAATGTTGGAAAATGTGGCAAAGAGGACCAAGAACCTAGTTCTTTGACCTCTGACAAAGAAAATAGTTCTTCTTTGGGGATACAGTTTTCAAATACAAAGTGGGATGAAGAGGGATGACCTGAAGTAGACAAAGAGAGTGATAGCGATGATGTGATTTTGGCTAAGCGATTTACTCATTTGAAGCAGAAAATGTGAGTAAATGGGATAAATAATCTGGGAGTTAAACAAATAGTCAAGAAGACAGTCAAAAAAGAAAAAGGTGTGTCTCCTAAGGCTAGACCTCCAAACACTAGGGGTAAGAGCAAAGTTGCTCTTGAGAAAGATTTGCATGAGGTAATATAAAGAGAAATAAGAGACAAGTGTTCCAGTTTAGGGATGAGCCTGATGTGGAATAAGTTGATTTTGTTAGTGAGGATGATGAGAAATATAAGGAGGAATAGGACGAGGTTCCTCTTCAAATAAGGAAATGAGAAGGCTGGATCATATTGAGCCACACCCAAGAAAAAGAGGACTGCCATAAAAAGAAAGTTAGTGGACTCTAGGGTCAAAGGAACCTATTTCAAACGCCAAAAGAAAATGGAGAAAAAGATTGTTGTTGTAGAAAAAGAATGTTGGTTCAGTGGGTTAATGATGTTGAATGGTAGGGTGATATACCTTGCAATTTCTAAGATGCTTGGGATGAGCTCAAACACCAAAAGTGGATTTACTTATTCATGTTCCCATTCCATGTGATGTATGGTAAAGTCATGTTGCATTTTTACTCGAATTTCAAACTGCTTGAGGACGGCATAGTGAGTACTATGGTGAGGAGAGTGGACTTGGTTCTTAATGCTAAGCTCCTGGAGAGTTCTTAAGGGTGCATGTAAATGGGTTTGATACATATGTTCAAAGAGAATGGCCCACTTTAGGGGAGGAAGAGGACAATATATATCTAACCTCTAATTATACCAGAGAAGAGAGAAGTAGAAATCCCGAAATGTGAGGAAATGTGAGATAAAACCAGTTCACAAGATCTTATTTGAGTTTGTGAAGAAGAATCTGCTGCCTAGGTCTGAGAAGCCACATATTTAGACTTAGTAATCATGAATATTCTAGATTAGAACATGATGCTTAACCTGCCTTCTTTGATGATCAAACATATGGCTGGAACAGCTGATCAATCAAAAGGTACTCAAGCCTAGACATAGGGATTTATGCTCAATGCCATACGAATTTCTGCTCATTATGGTATTTAAACACTTTAAGGTCCTTCTAAGAGGACCAAAGACAGGGACAAAGAACATATTTGACAAGGATACCTTGAGGGAATGTGAATGCATTGAGAGACCATTAGGTACTAAAAGCAAGAGCATAGTCACAAATTATTGGAGAAATTTGCTGCTACTAGGGGTGTTCGCGAAAAACCGAAAAAACGAAAAAACCGAACCAAATATAAAATAAACCAAACCGATAAAAAAATCCGACATTTTTTTTGGTTTACCTTGGTTTGGTTTTAATTCTAAAAAACCAACAAAATTTGGTTTGATTTTGGTTTTATACAAAAAAAAAAAAAAAAAAAAAAAAAAAAAAACAAAAAAAAAAAAAAAAAAAAAAAAAAATTTTAAT
>ML397150.1:114705-142042 GCA_005239525.1 Nicotiana knightiana
TATATATATATATATATATATATATATATATATATATATATATTATTTTTTAATTTTCTTTACAAGTATATGTTACATTTTAGACTCTTGGGCCTAACCTATTCTTTAACTAAAATGGGCCTAAGTCAATTTGGCCCTATTCAGACAAAAGTTTTGGCCCGTTAATTTCTTAGGATTTATTTGATTCTCTTTCACCCCTTCACAACAGAACATAACGCAACTTCCATGCCAAACAAAATTGCCTCCTCTCTCCCTCTAAAATTCTTGATATTGCACACAACAACACGGTAATTTACTCGAACTTCTTCAAGAAATTTTAATTCTCGTTTCTGTGATTTGAATAACGACCAATGGAAACTATTACTATGAGTAATGAGCATGTTTTTGCCCTTCATATTTTGGTCTTAACCCCAACTGTTTATCTTTTTTTATGGATAATTTGGAAAAAATTTATACGAAATTGTAAAGTATTTTTGTGTTGCTTCTGTAATCCTTTTTGTTCTTGATTGTTGTTTGCATGTTTCGTCTCTCTTGCAGATTGAAATAAAAGATTCAGAAGCAGAGGTATAGAAAATTTCTCAACTTGAAGGTAGCAGTACTCTAGTTGTTGATTCATGTGTTCCCACTTCTCCTAAAAAGCATAAAAGAGCAGCACCTTTTGAAAATGATTCTGTCTTTGGGAGAAAACATTAGACATTTGGAAATAATTTTAAAAATTCATTGATAAAGATGGTGATAGAAACTAAGAGTCCACCAAACTGTATAGAGAACCAGGTTCTCTATCAGTTCTCACAGTAAGTGATAACTGGCTTAATATATGCATATTTTGGTATAAATCGCCTCATGCTTTGCTTATGTATCGTAAGTTTGATATGTTTCATAAGATGATTTGTGCTAAATAATGGTATTTCTATGTGTAGGAATCATTCGGATGCAATTTGGGATGAAACGGCGCGAATTGGAGCAAAATCGGAGCAAAAACACAAAAGTCAAATTTTGAGGTCCACAACCAGCGTAGGGCGCTGGTTGTGGCGCAATTTCCAATATTCATAATTGTTGAGTGCCAGGGCCAGCACCCCACGCTGCCCTGGACGCTCGGGACGTGAATCTATCCTATTTCGACTAGGACTCGATTATTTTGACTCCAAGACACCCCAACTCATATAAAAGCACCCTAAACCTATTATGGACGGGAGGAACGTGATTTTTGGAGAGAAAAATGAAAGAGCAACACACTTGGGAGCACGGATTTGATCAATTCTTCCATATCTTTTCTAGCACTCATTTATTTATGTTTGAAAACACTATTTTTGATGATTGTATGAACATGTGTGGATAAGAACCCTATTATTCTAGGGTCATGGGTGAAACATGAATGTTATATTTGAAGTTTAATTTGACGAATTTGATTTTATCATATTGGTTTATTTATTTAATTCTGATCTTAATTATTTTACTGAGTAGCTAACAGTGAAATACTATCTACGAATCTAGAGTTGAACTCGAAAGTGGGAATTTTAGATTGCATATAGAATTAAATAGAGCAGGTTCTTGAACCCGGGCATCGGGGAACGGATTCGCAATTAGGATAGACACATACCTATTTTCCTTGCTTGTTTGAAATATAGGAATCGTAAATGCATTCTTGTTAATCTTAATTCCATAGACATATAGGCATTAAGTTAACTTGGATAGGCGAGTAAGGACTCGACAGATTCTTACGAGTCATATCAACCCTATCAATCAACAATCCAGATAAATCAATTAGTCATTTTAAGCCAAGAATGTACATGATTGTTAGCTAACCCGTGACCCTGGAATATCCTCTCCTATTGATTGTTAATTGAAATTGCTATTTGTGTTGGTTGATTTCCTAGTTAATTCATTAATTGGTATTTTAGGTAGTAACTTAGTTAATTATATCTTTTGTGATAAATATCTTGAACCAATAAGTTAATTGTGTTGAATCCGTCAAAAGTTAATCATAAGTCTTTGTGGGACGATACTCTACTCACTACTTTATTACTTGACGACCACGGATACTTGCGTGGGTGTGTTTGTTCGCAATAAGTTTTTGACACCGTTGCCGGAGACTTAGAAATTAGCAATTTGACTGAGTTAAACTTTTATTAACTATTTGTTCGAGTTTTAATTTTCAGTTTGCTTGTTTATGTTAACGCATGCTCTTCTCTTGAATGTGGAGGAGTAGAAGCGCAAACAACCTCCTTCCTTTTGATCCAGAAATTGAACGAACACTTCATAGAGTGAGGAGGGAAGTCAAAGCTCGAACGAGAATAGAAAGAGAGTTGGACATCGTAGTTCAACCACATCCAATAGAGATGGCAGGTAATGAGGAGCATCCGGTGATAGAGGCTGACACTATTTCCCTTTTCCTTGATAGGGGAAGCTAAGGAATGGTTGCAAAGGGAGCCCGAAAACTCAATCCGCACTTTGGATGATTTGGCAAGGAAATTTTTAATCAAGTTTTTCCCTACTAAGAAGACAAAATCACTGAGAAGCCAAATTCTTGGGTTCCAACAACGGGATGGCGAGACACTTCGTCAAGCTTGGGAAAGATACAAGAAGCTACTTAGAGACTGCCTGCATCATTGTCAGACTGATGAGGTATTGGGGCACACTTTTGTTAATGGGATAGATGAGACATCAAAAATGAATCTTGATTCAGCTTGTGGGGATAGTTGCATGGCCAGGCCATACAGTGAAATTCAACTCTTTCTAAATAACTTCACTGCTAATGATCATAATTGGCAAGGAGATGGGGACGCAAGAAGAGCAATTAAACAGAAGACATCCGGGTTGATTGAGCTCCATGACTTCTCAGCCATGAGAGCAGATATTGCAAAGCTGGCAAATCAAATGAACAGAATGACAATGCAACAAACACAACAAATGCAACATGTACAACAAATATCTATTTGCTGCGAACAATGTGGTGATAGTCATATGAGTGACATGTTCCCAACAAATCCCGAATCTATATATTATGTGGGGCAACAAAACATAGGTTCAATGAATCAACATGCACAGTATGGGAACACTTACAATCTAAATTGGAGGAATCACCCTAACTTCTCATGGGGCAGAAATCAACAGAATCAGAATCAATACAGGCCCCAAGGAAATTTCAATCAGCCTCAGAAGCCACCCCAACAAACAGAAGAGAGTATGAATTACTTGCTAAAAAATTTGTTGCTTGATAATCAATAGCTCAGGACCGATTTCAGAAATCTTGAGAGGCAAATGGGACAGTTAGCTGCAAATTAAAATACTAGACCTGCAGGTGCTCTTCCTAGTGATACAGAGAAAAACCCTCAAGTTAATGCAGTCACACTCATAAACGGGAGGGAACTAGAGGAAGTTCCAAAGAATAAAAAGGACAAGCCTATACCTGAGGGGGAGCTGATCCCTAAGGCAATACACAAGTCAAAGAAAAATAATGCAGATTTAGAGCCAGCGGAGGCTGAAAGGCCACCACCACCTTTCCCCCAGAGATTGCATAAAAAGAATGATGATCGTATGTTCAACAAATTTCTCTCTATGTTGAGCCAGGTTCAATTAAATATTCCATTGGTGGATGTACTTCATGAAATTTCGAAGTATGATAAGTACATAAAAGATATAGTGGCTCACAAGAGGAAATTGACTGAGTTCGAGACAGTTGCACTTACTGAGGAGTGCACTTCAAGGGTCCAAAACAATCTTCCTCAAAAGATTAAGGATCCTAATAGCTTCACCATCCCTGTGCAAATTGGTAATATCGACGTGGGTCGTGCTCTTTGTGATTTGGGGGCGAACATAAATCTAATTCCCCTGTCCTTGTTTAAGCAATTGGGTCTGGGAGCTCCAAGACCCACCACTGTGATGCTGCAATTAGTTGATAGGTCCATACCCTACCCTGAAGGAGTGATTGAAGATGTGCTGCTGTAGATTGGGAAATTCATCTTCCCAGCGGACTTCATTATTCTAGATTTTGAGGCTGACGAACAGGTTCCAATCATATTGGGACGACCTCTCTTAGCTACTAGTGATTCAATAACTAAAGTGAGAGAGGGAAAAATGATTACGAGGGTGGACAACGAGGAAGCAGTCTTTAATGTCTATAAAGCAATCCAACTTCCCCGCCACTATCAGGAGCTTTCTATGATATCTGTCGTAGAGGTGGATGAGCAACTTCTTGACACGAGTGTATATCTAAATGACTCTCTAGAAAAAGCACTCATGTTGTTCGATAGCTTGATGATTGATGATGATGTTGAGGATATGATGCATATCCTAGATGCATCTTGTGCTTACATGCAGGGAACACACTCGTTTGAGCCTCTTAACAGGCCAAGTGGGCCTTCTCCAAAGCCGTCAATTAAAGAAGCTCCAAAATTGGAGCTTAAACCTCTTCCCCCGCACCTTCAATATGCTTATTTGGGTAATTCTGACACGTTACCTGTTATTGTTTCTTCTGACTTGTTGAAATTGCAGGAAGAAAAGATGTTGAGAGTTCTACGTGAGCACAAGCGAGCAATTGGGTGGACAATGTCTGACACTAAAGGCATTATTCCAGCTTTCTGCATGCATAAAATCCTAATGGAGGAAGGACACAAGCCAAGTGTAGAGAAACAACGCCGACTAAATCCAATCATGAAAGAGATGGTAAGAAAAGAAGCGATTAAGTGGATTGATACAGGTATTGTATTTCCAATCTCGGATAGCAAATGGGTAAGACCCATTCAATGTGTACCTAAGAAAGGAGGGATGAATGTGGTGGTTAATGAAAATAATGACTTAATTCCTACAAGAACTTTTACTGGGTGGAGAATTTTCATAGATTATAGAAAACTTAACAATACCACCCGGAAAGACCATTTTCCCCTCCCCTTTATTGACCAAATGCTTGATAGATTAGCTGGCCAGGAATACTACTATTTCCTGGATGGTTATTCGGGGTATAAGCAGATTTCTATAGCCCCAGAGGACCAAGAGAAAACCACATTTACGTGTCCTTATGGCACGTATGCATTCAAGAGAATGCCCTTTAGTCTCTGTAATGCACCTGCAACTTTTCAAAGGTGTATGATGGCTATTTTTACTGACATGGTCGAAAGATTTATAGAAGTATTCATGGATGATTTTTCTGTGTTTGGATGTTCTTTTGATACTTGCTTAACGAACCTTGATAAGGTGCTTGCTAGGTGTCAAGAGATAAACCTTGTACTAAACTGGGAAAAGTACCATTTCATGGTACGTGAAGGTATAGTCCTGGGGCACAAGGTGTCCAAAAATAGGTTGCAGGTGGATAAAGCAAAGGTGGAAGCGATTGAAAAATTTCCCCCACCGACTTCCGTCAAAGGTATTCGCAGTTTCTTGGGCCATGCAGGTTTTTAGTGCCGTTTCATTAAGGATTTTTTGAAAATTTCCTCTCCTTTGTGCAGGCTTCTAGAGAAAGATGTCTCCTTCAAGTTTGATGATGCCTGCCTGAAAGCATTTGAGGAGCTGAAGGGAAGGTTAGTGACTGCACCTATTATTGTTGCTCCGGATTGGGAGCAACCATTTGAGTTGATGTGCGATGCACATGACATAGCAATCAGATCTGTTTTGGGGCAAAGGAGAAATAAAATCTTTCACTCTATTTACTATGCGAGCAAAATTATGAATCCATCCCAGATGAACTATACAGTTACTGAAAAAGATTTGCTTGTAGTGGTGTGGGCGTTTGACAAGTTCAGATCTTATCTAGTGGGGACCAAGGTCATCGTCTACATTGATCATTCAGCTATCCGGTACTTGTTTGAAAAGAAAAATGCCAAGCCAAGGCTTATTCGTTGGGTCCTCCTCTTGCAAGAATTTGACTTAGAGATCCGAGATCGAAAAGGAACAGAAAATCAAGTGGCTAATCACTTATCTCGGCTTGAAAATCGGAACCATGTAGCTGAAGGAGGGTCAATAAAAGAAACATTTCCCGATGAGCAATTATTAGCAGTCACCTCAGGTGAAGCCCCATGGTATGCAGATTATGTGAATTTTATTGCAAGAGGGGTGACACCACCAGAATTGATACCTGACAGTAGAAGAAGATTCTTAAATAATGTGAGGCTCCACATTTGGGATGAGCCATTCTTATATGGGCAGTGCGCGGATCAGTTGGTGCGAAGGTGTGTTCCTGAAGAAGAGATGAACGCAATACTACATGAATGCCATGCTTTGCCATACGGAGATCATCACGGTGGGGATAGAACTGCCCAAAAAGTGCTACAATCAGGTTTCTATTGGCCAACATTATTCAAGGATACACATGCCTTTGTTAAAAATTATGACAGATGCCAAAGAACTGGAACTATCATGAAGAAGCACGAGATGCCTCTGCAAAATATTCTGGCGGTTGAGCTTTTTGATGTTTGGGGGATTGATTTCATGGGACCGTTCCCATGTTCTAATGGTCACAGGTACATCCTCGTGGCACTCGACTATGTTCCTAAGTGGGTAGAGGCCATTGCTCTTCCTACTAATGACGCAAAGGTAGTGGTAAGCTTTGTAAAAAAGCACATCTTCACACGTTTTGGGACTCCAAGAGTGTTGATAAGTGACAAAGGAACTCACTTTTGTAATAAATTGCTGAATAAATGTTCTTGCAAAGTATGGAGTTAATCACAAGGTTTCCACTGCCTATCACCCCCAAACGAGCGGTCAAGTAAAAGTTTCAAACAGAGAGGTAAAGCAGATTTTGGAGAAAACAGTAAGTGGGAATAGAAAAGACTGGGCAAGGAAGCTAGATGATGCATTATGGGCATATTGAACAGCATACAAGACTCCCATAGGTGCCTCTCAGTACAGGTTAGTTTATGGGAAGGCATGTCACTTTCCCGTCGAGCTAGAACATAAAGTTTATTGGGCGATCAAAAAGCTAAATATGGATATGGAATTAGCTGGTGAGAAGATATTGCTTAAACTCAATGAGCTCGATGAGTTTCGACTACACGTATATGAAAATGCCAAATTATATAAAGAAAAGACGAAGAGGTGGCATGACAAGCACATCAAACATCGTGAGTTCGAACCAAGTCAGGAAGTTCTCTTGTTCAATTCAAGGTTAAAGATTTTCCCCGGAAAGCTTAAGTCTCGTTGGGAAGGTCCTTTTGTTGTGGTAAGTGTAAGACCTCATGGGGCGGTGGAACTGCGTGATACGAGTTCAAGCAGTACATTCTTAGTCAATGGCCAGAGAATAAAGCATTATTGGGGAGGTGACATTTCACGTCATAAGACCTTGATGGACTTGGCCGATGCTTAAACATGTGTTGAGTCGTGCCGCGACGTTAAATCAGGCGCTTGTTGGGAGGCAGCCCAATTTTTACCGCTTTCGTAGCTTAGTTTTTGTTTTATTTTAGTTAGAGTAGATCAAAGTTTTTGTTTTGATTGTAGTTGTATAAAATTTTATGTGGGGATTGTGTGATGTATGTAATTTATGTGAGTGCTCGGGTTGTTTAGATTTAAAAAACAAAAAAAAAAGAAAAAAAATGAAAAAAATTATTTCCAGCGCCCCACGCTGACTAGGACGCACTTTACAGTGTGCTGCAGATTTCCAGCTCCAGCCCCAGCGTGGGGCACTGGGCTGGCGGTACAGGTAAGTTTTTAATATTTTTTTTTTTCGTTTTCGTTTTCGTTTATTTTTTTCCTTCTTTTTGTGTATTCAATTAAAACCCAACCCCAAATAATCTCACCCACTTACCCATATACACACTCAATCAAACCCATACCCAACTACCCAAACCCATCCCCACTTAAATTAGAATTTCTAAGAAAAAAACCAAGACTCCACCCCAAACCAAACGCTGCTGCCCGTTTTTTTCTTCTTCTTCTTCCTCAAAAATTTTGTCTCTTTTCAATCTATCTCTCTCAAATGCTTCCATCTCTCTTGCTCAATCTAATCTCAAGACTAAAAGGTATGCTCTTCTTGTTCTTTCTTCTTGTACTTTGTAATTTTTTTTTTTGTGTAAGTTTATCTCTACTTCTCCCAAAATCCCATAGGTTTCTTTGATACATATTGTTGATTATGGTGGCCTCAACATGCACGGAAATTTGGTGCTAATTGGTTGTGAATGTGTGTTTGAAGTAGTAAACTAAAATTCCCTCTACTTCATATAAATTTGGGAGGGCCACCTTGCTCCACCATGTTGAAATTCAAGAGCAAAATTGATTCCCACAAGGTGTTTGCTAAAATGCCTAAGAAAATAAATTTGAACACCGATGAAGTCTAAGTATCCGAGTGTAGTTATATATGAGTTTGGGCAAAGTGTGGGGTGCTTGGGGATATTGTAGCTTGTTGTAATCTTTTGTAAATAGTAATTAGTATACTAAATTAGTGTAGTAATGTAGAGTTTGACTTTGTTATGCTTGCACTATAATTAAGTTACGGCCATGTTGATTACTTGAATTGTATGACATGGGGAAGTCTGAGTACCTATGGACTTGTGATGACACATTGGTGCAAGTTGGATTAAATATCATGATCTAATTATACATAACCTTTGGTTTTAAGATTTTTGATTCATTCTCATCTTTGTGTTTATCCAGTACAGGTTGTTATGCCTCGTGACGGTACAACCAAAGGAAAAAGGGTGGGAAAGTCCTCCTCTACAACCCCCCTCAAAAGAAACGCAAACAAGGAGAGAGTTCCTCCTAACAGGCCAAGGGAAAGCAAATGGAAGCGAGTCAACGAGGCAACCACGACCTCGAGTGGAACTAGTCCGGGAAGATGCCATCAAATGGCATGATACCTTTGTGCCATATGGGAGATATGTGTCGGAGATGGGGATCAATGTGAAGGCTTTAGAACGCAACTTCCCCGATGTGCTTGCTAGATTGATCGAAAAGAAGATGAATAAATTCCTTAAATGTCCGGGCCCTGCAAATCTAAGCATGGTGAGAGAATTATATGCCAATTGGAATATGGGACATGACAAGTCATGGGTCCGAGGAAAGGAAAACCCTATGGATAGGGACGGATTGTGTAACTTCTTGGGAGTTGATAGCCCAAATGCTCGGCGGCTACACAAGTTTGTTAAGAGTCCCAACTACCAAGAAATACGTCACACACTTTGTGGCGTATATTCAAATGCAAAATGGACCCGGACTAAAGGGAATTCACACCTTGAGATGCTCCGTTTCGACTTCAACAAAACGGCCAAGGTTTGGAAAAACCTTGTGCAAGCAAGATTAATGCCCATTGAACATAATAGTGGGTGCACTCGAGCTCGAGTGTGTGTGATCTACTTCTTGATGACTGGGCGACCCTTAAATATGGGTGAGATCATGATTGGAGAGATGGCCAGAACTCGTTTTGGAGGGAGGATCAAGAGGTTCTTCTTTGGGAATATTCTGACTCAATACTTGCTATATTGCGGGGTACCGGAGTACCCTGGCTATGATGATGTGGTGGAGGCGCCCACAGCTGTGTTGGACATCACCTCTTTGCTAGAGTCCACATAAAAACTCACCCAAGCTGCTAGGAATGAGAGGGATGAAAATTAAAACAGGTATCTTTACAACACCCTCAATGTTATCATGAGTAGGCTAGGAGTGTCAGAGGAGGAGCGCCAGCACTTGCAGAGTGATCTCTCCAGTTCTTCGAAGGAGATGTTAGGTATAGCACCAGGCAGTCCCATTCATCTGTATGAGGATGAAAACACTCATAAAGGATCAGACGATGAGGACGATGATGATGTTACTGGACCAATGGCCTTGGTGCCCTTGGGTGATGATGATGAGCCCATTACCGCAGCTGGTGGGCATCCTGAGAAGGCAGCATCTGATTAGCAGGGAGTTCTTTCTTTCCATCTTACTCTATTTTCAATTTATATGCATCGGGGACTATGCATAGCTTAAGTGTGGGGTGGGGGAGTGCTTCTTGTAGTGTAATTGTATATAAAATTTATGGCGTACTTTGTTAGTGTTATTGTTTTGTTTTATTTATTACCTTTTCAGCTTATTTTAGGATTAACATAGAAAAGAAAAATAGAAGAAGTTTGGACTTTTCCCGATGATGGAGTTGTTGGATAATTTTCTTGAGGGATTAAAGTCCGATTAAAAATATAAAAAAACAGATTTTCGTTTAATTTTTTAAGGTAGTTAGGTCGTATCCCTTATTTTTTTTTTCGACACCGGTTCTTTTCCAAAGGTGTAGCTCGAACCGGGTATTCTAGTTTAGTTTCTATTATTATTTCTTTAGGAATAGGTTAAGGAAGAATATTGAGATTGCTCTGAGGTACCTATTGACATGTTTGATGTTGGCTAGTTAAGCTATGACATGCGCTCTGTCTTCCTACATATATGATTTAAATTGTAATGCCCAAGTAAATTAAGTAGCCTACTCTATGATATCTTTTTGTCAGTTGAGTGACTTGTATGCCACCTAGCGCATTGATGCTTAAAAATTCTCAACTTGCTATGCTTGTTTGACTTGAGAGTCGCACAAAACCATCTTGGGTAAGTCAAGTGCCATGTGTGTGTAAGGATTATTAATATTTTGTGCCATCTAGTGTAGTCTAGAACTTGCCCCGTGTGTTAGTCAACGCAAAATCATTAAGTTGTGCTAGTCTAGGAGATGACATAGGCGTTTCTTGTTTGACCATAAAGGTGCTTGTCACTTACAAATAAAATTATCCTGTTGCTAACCCCTTTGAGCCTATAGATCGTTTCGTTGGCACTCACATTAAAAGGCGTACTCCTACTTTGTTCTTAATGCGAGATTGTTGAACCTTTACCTCCTAAGGCACTTAGTAGCTAAAAGAAGTAAGGTGATAGAGTGGAGAGTGGTGGTTGACTGGAACCTTGGAAGGAATCTTAAGGTGCACAAAAATTATGAAAGAAGGTCACTAGCTATTGTTATTCAATGTATGGAATGTGTGAAGAAAAAAAAATGTTGCAAGAAAAAGCAAATAAAAGTTCAAATAATGTCACAAGATACACATCTCCTAAGCTTTATCATTTGTGCTAGTGAATCCATAGAGTTTCTTAATGGAAAAGAAGGCTATGTTATATATGATGTATGGCAAGTGAATGAATTGGGAAGAAATTGCGCTTGAATTGTGAGTTAGTGTATTAAAGTGCTTAGGAGGGTGAGTCACTACTCCTAAATATATCCTACCCGTCTCTGAGCCTACATTACAACCTTAAAGTCCTAATTGATCCTAGATATGGCTAGCTTAGATTAGTAGAGATGTACACTACGGGCAAGCTTATGGTACGACCACGGGATGCACATGAATTCTTTGTGAGAGTGAGTGAATTTTTTTCAACTGTGTGATGTCCTTAATTTATGTTCAATGACATATTTGAATGTGGGGACTACTTTGATATTCACTTTTTTGCTTGTGGTGAGGGCACTTGATCTCATGACGGATTGGTGATGTTGTACACTTTCTTGTGTTGGGTGAGTGTGTGAGTTGAGGATGCTTAGTGGTGACGAGTCATCTTTTGAGGTAAGGTAGTTGTGGAGAGGTTTCTTGAGTTGATTAAAAAAAAATATTGAGTATACTTGGGCTATTTAAAAGCGGGAAGAATGTGAAAATTGTGTGTTCATGCTTAATTGCTAATATCGATTATAGTCAAAAGGTAGGGTGTTGATTGAATTAATTGTGAAGTCCTCTTTCATTATGTTAGTCATGTTTTGGGGGTGTTTATATAGTTCCCTTGCCCGAGGACAAGCAAGAGTTTAAGTGTGGGGTGTTGATAATTGGCTTAATATATGCATATTTTGCTATAAATTGCCTCATACTTTGCTCATGTCTCGTAAGTTTGATATATTTAATATGATGATTTGTGCTAAATAATGGTATTTCTATGTGCATGAATCATTCGGATGCAATTTTGGACGAAATGACGCGAATTGGAGCAAAATCGGAGCAAAAACACAAAAGTCAAATTTTGAGGGAAACAACCAGCGTCCCGATTTCCAGTATACATAATTGTTGAGCGCCAGGGCCAGTGCCCCACGCTGCCCTAGACGCTCCGGATGTGAATCTATCCTATTTAGACTAGGACTCGGGTATTTTGACTCCAAGACATCCCAACTCATATAAAAGCACCCTAAACCTATTATGGATGGGAGGAACGTGATTTTTGGAGACAAAAACGAAAGAACAACATACTTCGGAGAACGGATATGATCAATTCTTCCATATCTTTTCTAGTACTCATTGATTTTATGTTTGAAAGCATTATTTTTGATGATTGTATGAACATGTGTGGCTAAGAACCCTATTATTCTAGGGTCATGGGTGAAACATGAATGTTATATTTGAAGTCTAATTTGACGAATATGATTTTATCATATTGGGTTGTTTATTTAATTATGTTCTTAATTATTTTACTGAGTAGCTAACAGTGAAATACTATCTATGAATCTAGAGTTGAACTCGAATGTGGGAATTCTAGATTGCATATAGAATTAAATAGAGCAGGTTCTTGAACCCGGGCATCGGGGAACGGATTCGCAATTAGGATAGACATATACCTATTGGACTTGCTTGGTTGAAATATAGGAATTGTAAATGCATTCTTGTTAATCTTAATTCCATAGACATATACACATTAAGTTATCTTGGATAGGCGAGTAAGGACTCGACAGATTCTTACGAGTAATATCAACCCTATCAATCAACAATCCAGATAAATCAATTAGTCATTTTAAGCCAAGAATGTACATGATTGTTAGCTAACCCGTGACCCTGGAATATCCTCTCCTATTGATTGTTAATCGAAATTGCTATTTGTGTTGGTTGATTTCCTAGTTAATTCATTAATTGGTATTTTAGGTAGTAACTTAGTTAATTATATTTTTTGTGATAAATCTCTTGAATCGATAAGTTAATTGAGTTGAATCCGTCAAAAGTTAATCATAAGTCTTTGTGGGACGATACTCTACTCACTACTTTATTACTTGACGACCACGTATACTTGTGTGGGTGTGTTTGGTCGTAACAGTAAGCAATAGGTTGTAAAACCAAACAATATAGGGAACCAGGTTCTCTATTTGTTCTCACAGTAAATTGGTAGTAAATAAAAGAACATGCGATATATTTACGTGGAAAACTCCTTGCTCAAGGGATTAAAAACCACGACCTACCCTAGTAGGATTTAAACTACACTATACTGAGCAAACTTCAGATTTCAACCTATTGCAATCTAGAAATTAAACTCGTAATATCTCACCTCTTAAAATAACTCTATTGTAAGCCCTTTGCAATAACTCTATCACAAAGCAACAAACCTTGACTAACTCTAGTCAAGAAACTAAACCAAACAGTTGTTTAAATCTGTCCTACAAGGTACTTCTTGAAAGTAGTGTAGGATTACAAATGAAGAACAAAATAACAAAGACTCAACAAACCTAAGGACTTAAGATATCTTCAACCTTTGGATATGATCCTTCAGGTTGCAACAACTTTGTTCTTGAGAGAGGTGGTGACTAGCACTTGAGAGAATACTATCTTTTTATTTGCAAGTGTTAGAGAGATGAAATCTCTTGCCTCATGTTGATAATATGTGTGTGTGATGTCATCAAAGATGATGTAATAAAGTATCCTTTAGTTTGGCCTTAGCAAGTAAAACTATGTTGTTATACTGTTGCTTGGCGGTACAATGCAACAGCCTGCCAGACGGTATAGTGCATCAGCTTTTACAGCTCTAAAGTTGATTGTAGGACGACCAAGGGAACTGATCCATATCGGTTCCCTATGATGTTCCCTTATCTGATATCATTGAGGATTGTACCAGACATCTGACTAGTTACTCTGAATTCAAGGAAAGTAATTGTATTAGGTTCCTTATCTGGTTCTCTCATGAAGTTGTCAAATCATCAAAACAAAAGACACATAACTTATCAGATGGTAAGCATAAGTCAAAATGTAGTTTGTGAACTAAAACTTTAGCTTATGATACTAAGAGAAATGATACTACTACATTATGGAACCATTTGAACTTTGTTTATAAAAAATTCCCTTTTAGATCCATTGTTAGAACACAACTAACACTCAGGTATTACCCAATTAAAGGAAGCAGATAAGGAGGTAGCGATGGTACTTGTAAACTGGAAAGATTTGTGTATAATGTCAATGAAGTAAGAATGGTTATTGTTGAATTCGTGATCATTGATGAACAACCACTTAAAGTCGTCGAGGGGAAAGGTTTTAAAAGATTAATGTCAATTGTTGTGCCTAATTTTGAGTTACCCTCTCGTTTGACTGTTGCTAGACAGAAAATTTATCTTGAGGAAAAATAAAAGCTTAAAAAGAATATCCAAAATCAACATGTATGTCTCAATAGTGATACATGGACATCACTCCAAAACCTAACTTACATGGTTCTAACTGCCCACTGGATTGATGATAATTGGAACTTACAAAAAAAAAAAAAATATGAACTTTTCAAGTTAGATCATAAGGGTGAAACAATTACAAAGTTTGTTGAGGTTTGTTTGTTAGATTGGGGAATTGAAAATCTTTCACTGTGACCCTAGATAATGCAACTACTAATAATGCACCAATTAGACACTTGAAATGGAGGATTGAGGATTGGAAATGAATCTTCTTGGGAAATAACTTTCTACATGTTAGATGTAATCCTCACATTTTGAATTTAATTGTAAAAGAAAGATTAAGTGATCAAATTGAGTCTATTTCTCGCATTAGAAATATTTTAAAGTATGTTAAGCCCTCTTCTGCAAGATTAGCTTCCTCTAAACCAATTTTTGAAAAAGTAAAGATAGACAACCATGGCCTTTTAAGTTTAGATGTTGAAACCAGGTAGAACTCAACATATATGATGATAATTACAACTATAAAATTTGAGCAGGCCTTTTCAAGAATATATATCGATGATCACAAGTAGCAAAAGTATTGTCTGTATCAGCGTACCCAAGTGGGGATGATTGGAAGGAGGTAAAAATATTTACAAAGTTTCTTGACATTTTTTACCAGATTACTTTGAAATTTTCAGGATCTTTTTATATTACTTCAAATTCTTTCTTCCATGAGCTCTTTAATATTCTTAACTTTATTGTAAAAAAAATTTTAGGTGATGATCTTGTTCTGATTGATACGGTTGCTAAGATGAAAAGTCAAGTTTAATAGATATTGGGGTGATTTTGACAATATGAATATGTTATTATTTTATTTGTCGTTGTTGTGTTGGATTCTCGGTATAAGATGAAGTATGTGAAGTTCATTTTTGCTAAATCTTATGGTTGTTTGGTGGGAAACTGAGATTGGAAAAAGTAATGGATACTCTATCTCACTTGTCTAATTATTATAAAGATTCTTATGCTGAAAATTCTGATGAGATTTTGGGAGGTCAAGTTAGCACAATGAGTGAAAGTGATACTGGAGAGATATGGCAATCGCAATGGCAAAAATATTTGCAAGAGGAAGATAATGAAGGAAGTAAGGCTGATCTTGAGAGGTATTTTACAGATGATTTAAAGTTGTCAAAAGATTTAAATATTTTGTCTTGGTGAAAAGATGCAAGTAAAAGGTATCCAATTGTTTCTAGGATTGCAAGAGATGTTCTTGCAATTCTGATTTTTACTGTTGCATGTGAATCGGCTTTTAGCATTGGTGGGCTGATTCTTGATTCTTATTGAAATTCTTTATCGCCAAAGACAGTAGAAGCTCTAATTTGCACTCAACAATGGCTCAGATCGACTCCCAAAGAATGTAAAATAGATGATATTTTAAAAGAAATCCAAAAACTTGAAATCATTGAAAAATGTAATTTAATACATTTAACTCTTTATGAATATATTTATGTTTGTGAATTACTTAATGCTTACTATTTGTTTTTTATCTTTCAGAATATCCTAACACAGTTTTGATCATTGATTAGGTCGGATCATAGAACTGGCTTTAACAAAATTCTTGTTGCTTGGAATTTGTGATTTTCTTTTGGATAATTTAATTTACCATATGAAAAACTATTTTACAGTATCCTCGTATAATTTTATTATTGTAATATAACTCTTATGACTTTGTGATCTTCTGTTAACTTTCTATAGTTTTTTTATAAACTAGAATTAATGTGCGTCTCTGGTGATTAGTTTCATCTTCAACTACAAGGCTGCATTTATTTTTCCATGAGGGATTGTGAATATGAGATAAAGTAGCATTAATGTATGTCTCGGGTGATCAACTACATCTTCAACTGCCAGACTGTATTTCTTTTTCCATGAGGGGTTGTGATAGAAACTAGGGGTCCACCAAACTATATATAGAACCATATTTTCTATTAGTTTCTACATAACACACGCACACAACAGTAAGTAAATGACATAATGGAATTTTAGGTGGAAAACTCCCAGCTCACGATTAAAAACCACGACCTACCCTTGTAGAATTTTAACTCCACTACTGAGCAAACTTTAGATTACAACCTATTGCAACCTATGAATTAACTTTTTAATACCTCACTAACTTGTAAAAACTCTATTACAAGCCACTTTGTAATAACTCTATTACAAAGATTTACAACTCGACTAACTCTAGCCAAGACACAAACACAGAGTTTATGATTTTACAAAAGTTTCCTACACAGCACTTCTAACTAAGCTAAGTAGGAATTACAAGTAGAGAAATTTAACAAAGGTGAAACACAACTAAGGAAATGTAATGACTCAATACAGGGAACTGGTCCTTGTTATGTTGTTCTTTGTTCTTGATGCCTTTGAGAATCGATTGCTGGATTGATTTACAAATTTTAGAGAATGCTTGATAGATTCTTTAAAATGCTCAAGTGACATTTTGCCTTTGGCTTAATGTTAACATAATATTAGTGACATCACTTGAATGATGCAAGCATGTTCGATACAGGAGCATTACTAATAAAGTTGACTGCTGCACTATTTTGCACTATTGCGTGTGCAGGCAGCAACTTTACAGCTGTTGGGAAGTTGAATGGTACGGTCACCAAGGGAACTGGTGTCCATCTGTTCCCCTTGTTGCTTCTTTGACTTCTGAAGAGTTGATTTACGTCTCCATCTTGAGACTTTTTATTCTCACGTACTTAAGGATGTGTATTAGGTTCCTTATCTGGTTTTTATCATTGAGTTTGTTAGATCATCAAAAAATATAACAAGAATGCATATATCCTATCAATTTCCCCCTTTTTGATGATGACAAACTTATAATTGAGGTTCCCTAAGAACCAGAATTCCCCTTGAATCTGTTGTTCCCCGTCTTTTCATTGTTCCCCATCTTGTTCCCCCTCAATTTAAATTTCCCTCTTTTGGCAGCATAAAAATATTAGTAAAAAGAAAGAAGCAAAAATAACCCTAGATCAGTTAACCCATGCCACATGTGTGCACACAACATAACAGAGAATAGAGCAAAGGAGCAAGATATGCACAGCAAAAAGGACGAACTATCATTAAGTTTTTGGAAATAAAAAAGGGAGCAATTCCATCGTTATCACATCATCCACAAAATAAAAACAACAAAAAGGTACCAACCATAAACATCACTAAGCATAAGAAAAGGAAATAGAGGACAGACACTAAGAACTAGACACTGGAAATGGGACGGCTATTAAGGAGCACTAGAAGGGGGACCACTGGAGACAGAGGAAGAGGCAAGGGTAATAAGAAGGATGTAAATGCGAGCATTTGCAGACCCTTGTTCGTTTTGCAACCTTTCCTTCAGGTCCTCAACCTGTTTCCTGAGAGCATCATTTTCCTTTGTCAGGCGGGCAACCTTTATGCTTTGGGCACTACTAGAACTAGCTGCCTCCTGGGCCTCACTGAGCTGACCTTTGAGAATGGTAGTCCGAGCCTTCAGCTTCCTTATTTCTTCAGTGGAACTATTTTGAGCGTTGATCAGCTGAGAAATGGTTGAATTTCTACCAACCCCTCCACTCCTATCAATGCACTCACTCTCTTCAAGGGTGATTTTGGAGAAATATTTCTTGTGAGTTCCTACTTTAGCCTGTCCCAATGGAACCTTGAAAAATTCAAAAACTTTAGTGAGGACAAACCCGTAAGGCAACCCATGATTACCATCCTTTAACTCTGCTACTTTCTTCATGTGCTCTATCATAAGACCAGGCAGATTTATAGTGGTGTATCCATCCAGTGCTTCCATGAGAACCAAGTCTGCTCGTGATATAATGGAGCGTCTTTCAGCACGTGGGAGAAAAACTTTGTTCACCATTTCGAATATCATATGGTACACTGGAAGGAGGGCCTTCTTGTATACTCGTTCCCCTTGCTGCACTACCTTATCCTTCACAATGACGTTTCTGAAATTTATAGAGAAGAACCCCTCAATGGAGGACATCCCATTAGTGGGCACGCCTAAAATGGCTCCCAGTACGACAATTTCCATCACAAAACCAACACCATTCACTTCAAACAAATGTTATCATCTTCAACTGTGAAGAAGTCAACATAGAAACTACGCACTTCTGCCTCATATACCTTGGGATTGTCACTTGTGAACAGATGTGTCCACTGTTGGAATTCACATATCTCCACCAACTGGCGCATTCCGGACATATCCATAATATCAAGGGAAAATAAACGGCCCCACAACATCTTTTGGTTTCTCAATATTTTTCCCTGCCAGCATCCTGGGTATCACTAACCTTGGTCTTCTTAGAGGAACCAGGTTCCTCACTGGCATCAACCTTCCTTTTCACTAATTTCTGGCACTCTTTCTTTCCTCAGCAGATTTCTCAGACATCTTTTTCTCAAACACTTTTTCCACCGATTCTTTGGTTACCTTCTCTCCGGACTGGGCAATTGTTTTCTCTCCAGATTTGTTAACTACCTTTTCACCATATTTTTCACCTTCAACATTGTACAAACTCTCCTTACTCACATATGACTCTTTCTTGGACTTTGGAATAGTATGCTTATGTTAAAACCTTCGAACTATGGAACTAGGTTCCTCATCATCAACATTAACAACTAGTGCATGCACTACCTTCTCATTTACATTCTTCCCATCCTTTACCAATTTTCTCCTCTTTTGTTTTTCTTTGCTTTTCCTAAGAACAGACTCAAGAGCCTCTTTCTTCTGCAACCTAGTGGTAGGTCTCTTAGGAGTTGGTTCTTGAGGAGTAGCCTGTCTACTCCTAGCCCTGATGAAACTTGCAATGGACACATTGTCATAATCATCTTCATTCTCCTCCTCAGATAAAGATCTCATTTCAGGGACAACTATGGACAATGGCTCAGGTAGAAATGAGGAGAGGGAGCACGATCAGTACTGACCTGGGATTCTTGTGAAGAACTAAGGATTTTATCCCAAGTAGAATCAAAGGCCTCCTCTTGGGTGGAGGGATCATGTCCTTCATTTGGTTCCTCTGTAGTACTGTCTGGTTATTTTGTTTCAACATGCACCAAATCCCTACTCTCCACTAGTGTACTATTTTCTTTCCCCTAAGATCCATTGGATTCTAACACACCTTTTCCGCCCCCAATAACACTTCCCTCAGCAGTTATTGACAACATATTTTCTATAGCCTTTTGTTCTTGTAACTCCAAGGTAAGCTCAGAAGTAAGAAGAGCATTACCTATAGAGTCAACAGTATTCAGATCGAGGGCTGGGGTATTTTTTGCCGATTCATCATTGTTACAACCCACTCCTTGCATCTCAGAACTTCCTTCCACAGGGAATCGAGATTTTGTGACTCCGATGAGAACTAGTGCTTGACTGTGTTGGAGAGGAACCAGTAGGTGGTTGTGTCTCTAGTTTCGGGTTTGGACTGGATGGTGTAGGGACTGTAGGCTCTAAAACTGGGGTTTCAATGGATGAAGCCACAATGGGGACAATGATTGGGACATGTTGAGTTTCCAGATTTTCACACATGGTGGAGGGTAGTGAGAAGTTGATGAAGGATGAGAGTGTTTGGTTTGAAGAGAAAAAGGGTATTTAATGCTTTGATGTTAACAGGTATGATAGTGACCGTGTGAGAAGTTATTTAAGAGGAGAGAGGGACCAGTTAGGAATGGATACCAATTTGGGTAGACGGGTCATTTCATAATGGGTAGGATGCTTGAGTTCCAAAGGAGAGAGAAAAGAAAATACTGACATTTCAATGACGTGGCACTATTCTAGCCGTTAAAAAATGTGGATGAAAGCACATAGAAACTACTAACCTGTGTCAAAGGAACCAGGTTCCCTGACAAATTTTGTAAGATGTGAACTTCATCCTTTTGACTGAAATGAGATATCATTGGCTACTTGTTTGCTCTGTAATCTTCATGTGTGTCTACCTGCAACGGTATAAACATGAGTTAGACTTAGGCAGAAAATACTTTTTAGCCACATTACCTGCTCAATTGTTTCATAGCCAAGCATTAAGGGACCAGGTCCTCAACTTGATTTTATCAACCCTAGTGCCAAGTGGTTCCTTTTAAGGTGCTCTCTGCTCAGTGCTTTGGTAAAGATGTCTGCAATTTGATCTTCTGTGCTGCAAAATTCCATGCATATGATCCCGTTTTTCAATATTATCTCTGAGGAAGTGGTGTCGCACATCAATATTCTTTTTCTCCTATGTTGAACTGGATTCTTGGCCATGTTGAGAGCACTGGTGTTGTCACATAGTAAGGGCACACAGTCAGATAATACACCAAAATCTTCTAGTTGTTACTTGATCCATAGCAATTGAGCACACTAGGAGGCAACTTCCACATATTCAGCTTCAGCAGTTGAAAGAGCCACTGAGTTCTACTTTCTTGTTCCCCATGAGATCAGACATGATCCCAGAAAATATACCACACCAGAAATGCTTTTCTTATCCACCAAATATCCAGCATAATCAGCATCAGCATATCTGATTAAATCAAAGTTGTCTCATGAGGGATAGTAGAGAACCATGTCCTGTGTGCCTTTGAGATACCTCAAGATTCTTTTGGCAGCCTTCAGATGAGATTCCTTTGGATTAGATTGAATCCTGGCACAGAGTCCCACGCTGAAAACAATATCTAGTCTGATTGATGTGAGATACAGAAGTGGCCTTATGATACCTCTATACATAGTTTCATTCACAGGAGAACCAAGTTCATCCATGTCCAAACGTGTAGTAGTGGCAATGGGAGTATCAATGATCTTTGATCCTTCCATATAAAATCTCTTCAGAAGCTCATTGTTGTACTTCTGCTGACTTATCATTGTCCCCTTTGTAGTTTGCTTAACTTGCAGTCCCAAGAAGAAATTTAATTCCCTAATCATACTCATTTCAAACTCTCTTCCTATGAGTTTTGCAAATTCCCTACACAATGAATCATTTGTTGCTCCGAAGATAATGTCATCAACATAGACTTGCACAATGAGCAGGTTCCTCCCTCGTTTCTTCAGAAATAAGGTGTTGTCAATTTTTCCTCTGGTAAAGCCATTTTCTAGAAGAAATTTGGACAACCTTTCATACCAAGCACGAGGAGCCTGCTTTAGTCCATATAGTGTCTTGTCAAGTTTAAAAACATGCTCAGGATGTTCATGATTCTCAAATCCATGAGGTTGCTTGACAAAGACTTCTTCTTTTAGAAAGTCATTCAAAAATGCACTTTTTATATCCATTTGGAACAATTTGAATTCCATATGAGACGCAAAGGCAATGAGGATTTTGATTGCCTCCATTCGAGCAACTGGAGCAAATGTTTCATCATAGTCAATACCTTCTTCCTGATTGTAACCTTGAACTACCAACCTTGCCTTTTTCTAGTTGTGTTTCCAAACTCATCATGTTTTTTTTCTGAATACCCACCTGGTTCCTATAAAAGTTCTGTCAGCAGGTCGTGGAACGAAGTGCTATACGTTGTTCCTCTCAAATTGATGGAGTTCTTCTTGTATAACTGTAATCCAATCAACATCTTTTAGTGTTTTTTTGATATTTTTGGGCTCAATTTGAGAGAGGAAAGCTGAGAAGGCAAGCGAGTTTCTTGTCTTTGATCTGGTTTGAATTCCTGTGTCAAGAGGAGTGATCACATTTTCAAGAGGATGTGAGCTTTTGTGTTTCCAGTTAGACACATAAACCTCATTGTGGGATGGTTCAAGTATTTCTAAAAGTGATCCTTAATTGTCGTGAATTCTGCTTCTCTCTTCAGCATGTGGGGTCCCTTGAACTGCATCAACAACTCTGTTTTCATATTTAGTTTTTGTGATTGTGGAACCGTGTTCCTCCCCATCAGTTGGAGAAATGCCATCATCATTTGATTCCTTGACGTGGCTCATCATATCAGCTTTTCCATTTTCCATGTCAATGGCTTCACCGGGGATAGTTTACTGTTCTCCCTCTTGATCAATCTTATCATGTGAATCCTTCCCACATGAGTGGTGAGATTCATCAAAGATCACATGTATACTTTCCTCAACACATTAAGTTCTTTTGTTATATACTTTGTAAGCTTTGCTTTGTGATGAATAGCCCGGAAAGATTCCTTCATCACTTTTGGCATCAAACTTTCCAAGTGCTTCCTTGCCATTGTTGAGGAAAAAACATTTGCAACCAAATGTCCTTAGATGTTTCAGATTGGGCTTCTTCCCATTCAACAGTTCATATGGGGTTTTGTTCAGAAGGGACCTGATCATGCACTTGTTCACCAAATAGAATGAAATGTTGATAGCTTCTGCTCAAAAGTTTTTTGCAATGCCACTATCAATATACATTGTTATTCCCATGTCTTCAAGAGTACTATTCTTCCTCTCCACAATACCATTTTGTTGAGGTGTTCTTGGAGCTGAAAAGTTATGAGAGATGCCATTTTCAGCACATAATTCATCAAATTTTGCATTGTCAAACTCTGTGGCATTATCCGAACTAATACTTAGTATATTATGGCTCATCTTCACCTGGATCTTTTCCACAAATACAAAATACTTCAAAGGTTTCATCCTTGGATCTGAGAAATAGAGTCCAGGTGAATCTAGAATAGTCATCCACAATAACAAAGATGTACTTCTTTCCTCCTCTACTTGGCACTCTCATAGGTCCACATAGATCCATATGAAGGAGACTAAGTGGCCTTGAGGTATTGACTTCCTTTTTGGTCTTGAAAGAAGATCTGACTTGCTTTCCTTTTACACGTGCATCACACACTTTATGATTCTTGAACTTGAGTTGGGCAGTCCATAAACCAAGTCCTTCTTGACCAATTTGTTCAGCAACATAAAGCTTGGATGACCAAATCTTCTGTGCCATAGTTCAGCATCATCATCTACAGCACTCAGACAACTGAGATCTCCATTTTGTAGATATTCAAAGTCAGCAACATAGATGTTTTTGTATCTTTTAGCCGCCAAAACCACTTCACCAATCACAAGACTTGTCACCGTGCATATTTTTGACACATATTCCACTTTGTGTCCCTTGTCACAAATTTGGGAGACACCCAGTAAGCTGTATTTCAACCCATTCACGTAGTTCACATTTTCAATTGGGTGAGAAAGAGACTTCCCAATCCATCCAACTCTCAGAATGTATCCCTTTTTGCCATTTTCAAAGGACACACTCCCTCCTTGTAGGACTTTGAGTGAAAGGAAATCATTTGTGCTTCCAGTCATATTCTTTGAGTAGCCACTATCCATGTACCATTGTGCTTCCACTACTCCCTGCACAAGGAAATCAAGGGTAAGACTTAGAAACTCAAACAAGCTTGGGTCCCTTGTAATGAGGAAAGGGATGAATCAAGACTCTTTTGGTCCAAGCAGGCATCACACATTTTTTATATGAGGGAACAGGTTCTTTAGCAGTAGTTACCCTCTTTTTTTGCTGCACTTTGTTTTTCTGTTGAGACTAAAATATGGCCTTACAAGCTTCTTTAAAATGCTCAGTGTTACCACAATGAGTGCAGAGCCAGTTATCACGTGCAGTAATATACTTGCTATGAGGGTTGTAAGGAGTCTTTTCCCTTTGGAACCCTATTCCTTTTATGTTTCCCCCATTATTTTTATACAATATAGTGATAGCATCAGAGGACCAGGTCCACTTAAGTGATTTTCCTAGATCACTCTTACCTGTTCCTAGATCTTCCTGAAGTTGCTTGTTTTTCTTAAGCTCAGCACGCATACTATATTTTACTGATTTTAACTCATCTTTCCTCACTTGCAACTTCCTTTCCCTTTTAAGTAATCTCATGACTGCCTTCTCCTTTTTGGTCATCAATTATTTCCTTTAGGTCTACTACTACCACTAATAGGTCATCTCTCTCATGTTCTACGTTAGATACTTTCTCAATTAAGGCTTCTTTCTCTTCTTCAAGACTCTCGATAGTCTCTTTTAGATCAACCACAACAACCATTAGGTCATCTCTCTTATGTTCTATGTTTGCAATTATTTCAGTTAGGGAATCTTTTTCCTTTTTCAAACTCTCAATGGTTTCTTTCAAATCCACCACAACAACTACTAGATCATCTCTCTCATGTTCTACGTTAGATACTTTCTCAATTAAGGCTTCTTTCTCTTCTTCAAGACTCTCGATAGTCTCTTTTCGATCAACCACAAAAACAATTAGGTCATCTCTCTTATGTTCTATGTTTGCAATTATTTCAGTTAGGGAATCTTTTTCCTTTTTCAAACTCTCAATGGTTTCTTTCAAATCCACCACAACAACTACTAGATCATCTCTCTCATGTTCTACTTCTCCTAGTTCCACAGTTAAAGCATTTTTATCATTTATAAGGCTGTGATAAGCATCAATTAGAACATTTTCCAAGGACATAAGTTTTTTTGGGGAGTAACACTTCAGATTGTTTTGAACATCTAGAAAATTTACCTCGTCGTCATCATTGACAAATTGTGCTATCAGGGAAAATATAGAGTCATATTCAGTTGCTTCACTTTCCACTGCCACCATGGAGCTGTCACCTTTCTCATCATCTTCACCAGATTTACTGGAGGAGACAGCTCATGCAGCAAGAGCTTGTTTCACAACGTTGTCGGCAGCATCTTTTTTTTGAATCGTTTGTCAGGAACCCGGTTCCTCTTAGTTGCTTTGTTTGAGTTGTGTTTATACTGATATTGTTTGAGGAGAGGATAATCTTTGATGAAATATCCTAACTTCCCACACTTATGACATAAGTCATATCCTCTTGGCTTGCTAGAGCTGCCCCGCTTTGGAATACCTCCATTTCTGCGAACCAATTTCTGAAATTGCTTTGTCAAGTAAACCATACGAGCATCCTCACCACTTGATTCATTGTTTCCTGTCTTAAGGACCAAATTATTCTCCCTCTTGGGCTCTCTTATCTTATTATCCTTCTTAATCTTCATTTCGTAAGTTTTCAGATTCCCAATGAGTTCATCAATGGTTAGTTTTTGTAGATCCTTTGCCTCCACGATAGCATTTACTTTTCTTTCCTAGGAACTGCGTAATACACTAAGTATTTTCTTGACAAGTTTGTTCTTGGAATGATTTCTCCCAAATAATAGAGCTCATTGATGATGGAAGTGATGCGAGTGTGCATGTCCTGGATGGACTCATCGTCCTTCATCGTGAAGAGCTCGTACTCTATGGTAAGCATGTCAATCTTTGACTATTTGACTTGAGTTGTCCCTTCATGAGCTGTCGGGAGAGCTTCCCAAATCTCCTTAGCAAATTGTCATGCTGAAATCTTGTTGTATTCATCTGGTCCAATACCATAGACGAGAATCATTTTTGCTCGAAAGTTCTTTTCTATGGCATTGCGATCAACATCATTGAACTCTTTTATTATTTTGGGAATTTTTACTGCTGGGTCACCACTGGTCTTCGTCGAGATGAAGGGTCTATCGCATATAACGTCCTAAAGCTCTGAATCTTCAGTAATGATAAACTTATGCATCCTTGCCTTCGACCATCCATAGTATTGGCCGTTGAATCTTGGTGGTTTGTAGGTAGATTAACCTTATTCAAAGTTTGGTGGAGCAGACATGGGGATCATTTCTAGGTGTGAGCCTGATAGAAAGAAGTTGCTCTGATACCAATTGATAGAAACTAGGGGTCCACCAAACTATATAGAGAATCATATTCTCTATTAGTTTCTACTTAACACACGCACACAACAGTAAGTAAATGAAATAATGGAATTTTAGGTGGAAAACTCCCAGCTTACGATTAAAAACCACAATCAACCCTTGTAGGATTTCAACTCTACTACTGGGCAAACTTTAGATTACAACCTTTGCAACCTATGGATTAACCTTTTAATACCTCACTAACTTGTAACAACTCTATTACAAGACACTTTGTAATAACTCTATTACAAAGATTTAAAACTCGACTAACTCTAGCCAAGACACAAACATAGAGTTTATGATTTTACAAAAGTTTCCTACACGGCACTTCTAACTAAGTTAAGTAGGAATTACAAGTAGATAACTTTAACATAGGTGCAACACAAATAAGGACATGTAATGAATCAATACAGGGAATTGGTCCTTGTTATGTTGTTTTTTGTTCTTTGGTTTAATGTTAATATAATATTGGTGACATCACTTGAATGATGCAAGCATGTTTGGTACAGGAGCATTTCCAATGAAGTTGACTGTTGCACTATTTTACATTGTTGCGTGTGCAGGCAACAACTTTACAGCTGTTGGGAAGTTGACTGGTACGGTCACCAAGGGAACTGGTGTCCATCGGTTTCCCTTGTTATTTCTTTGACTTCTGAAGAGTTGATTTATGTCTCCAGCTTGAGACTTTTTATTCTCACGTACTTGAGAATGTGTATCAGATTGCTTATCTGGTTCTTATCATTAAGTTTGTTAGATCATCAAAACATAACAAGAATACATATATTCTATCATGTTGTGAATGTGTATTATTTGTGTAATGAAGTTTTAAGTGCACAGGCCTGAGCAGTGAGTGATACAGAAATTGGAAATGCTTATCTAATTTTTCTACGTGGTCAGAAAGGTCATATTAGCAAGAAGGTTGCATCAAATTGTTGACCAACGTGTTTTGTAATGTGAAAGCTCAATAAAATGATACTTTATGTTTATTTTTGTAAGTTATTATGCTTTACAATTGATTAAGAAAAGTTTTGACATTCTTAAGTTTTACATACTTTAGAGTTGACCTTCAGTTTAAGTGGCAGCTTTGAACTCATTTAACTATTTTTTCCTTATTCATTGTTCACATCTCATGTATTCTTAAAAAAATGATAAAAACTGGAAAAAAACGAATCCTGAAAATTTGTATTAATTTGGTTTGGTTCAACAATTTGAATAAGCGAATTAATTGATTTGGGTTTTTTAAGTTAAAAACCTATCAAATCGAACCATGAACACTCCTAACTGGTGTCACACCTCCTTTTTCCGACACAGGGGTTGGATATGGGAGTTTTTCCAATTAAAGTGACAT
>ML397151.1:0-21469 GCA_005239525.1 Nicotiana knightiana
CAGGATTATATTTGCAACGCCCGCTTAGTCTTCTACAAGACATAGTTGAGCGTGATCAGTCATTCTTCCTACTTTTGAACTACACGTGACATGATTCCTTTATAACAAAGGATATGTAGGTAGCTCAAATACCAGGGCTCGGTCACATTCTCCTTTATTTTAGTTTTAGGTTTCTTTAAATAAGGGTCGGGTCAAAAAACCTGTCTCGTCGTTCTTTGTCTGAAAACTCTTCGTGTTTCTAGTCAAAGAGGGGAAGCTGTAGACATGTAATGTTTGATCCTCCCCGAGATTTTACGTATTTTAGCGCTTAAATATTTAATTTAGGTCTAATATCACCATTTTAACTCTTTGTGACTTTATTTTATCACAAGAAACAGAAAATTACAAAAAATAATTTCATTAATGTTTTGTGGTCCTACTATTTTACTAGAATCTTTATTTTTATATAATCTTGAAAAATACCAAAATAGTTTCATAATATAATATTGTCTATTTTACTCAATTAGAATTAGTTTTATATTTTATATTATAAATTTTATGTCATTTTTAAAAGGAAGAGTGAGTTTTTGGTCGGTTTATCCCATTTTAATAAAAAATGTCCATTTTTCGTGTTTGGCCCAATTTTGAAGCCCAATACCTTAGCCCATCAGATTTTTTCAAAAGGAGACAACCCTAAGGTCTTCTTCTTCCCTAACCTTAGAAACCCTAGCACCTCTTACAACCATAACACACCTAACAGACCCTTATACAACCTTCAGCTCACTTCATCAGACACCCATCAACGATCAGACACACACGCACAAAAATAACGGCAACACCTTCTTCTCCAACCGGAAATCCGGCCATACCCTTACACGACAGACCACAAAACAACGTCAGAGCTCCTCATCTCCAAGGAGGAACCGCTGCTGCCAGCCGCCGGAACCCAATCCTCCGCCGGCCAGACCCGTCTTCCTCCTTACAGCCGCTGCCAGACCCATAGCCAGGGGCGGACCCACATGGAGTCAAGAGGGTTCATATGAACCCGCTTCGTCGAAAAATAACATTGTATATATAGGTATATTTTTTCTGTCTTCAAACAAGTAAAGGCATAAATTTTATTTTGATCCCACTTTGAACAAGAAAATCGCCTAGCCTGCTGGTGAAGAGGGATCAAACTAGCCACATGGTCCTGAGTTCGAAACCAGCAAGTTACATATACCCTTTATTTTTGGTTTTTTTAATATAGTCTCTTTTCCTATAAAACGACGTCGTTTAGGTTTTTATAAAACATCCCCAAATCAGCAAAACAACCACAATAGAATCTCAAACCCTCGATGCCTCTCTTTATCATTATCTGTTTCTCTCTCTCTCGTTCAATTTATTCCCCAAATCAGCAAAACCATCAAAAGTTAATCCCAAGTCCTCTATGTCGATGCCTCTCTCTTTCTCTCTCTCGCTCAATTTCAAAGAGAATCGCCTCCTCCTCCGTTAGCGGTTAGCCCCTGTCGATTGTCGAGTTATCATTTCCGCCATTGTTGGAGACTCTCAGTCTCAAGTCTCAAAAGAAGACGAAACACCAGTTTTCTTTTCTCCATCTGCTCGTCCGTCGGTCCGTCAATTTTTAGACATCATTTTCGATAGAAAGTGAGTTTTATTAATTTCTCAGTCGATATTCATTTGATTACCTTGCTCAACATTCTTTGAGGAATCGATGTTTGTTTTTATTTTTTTCACGCTTGGCTTTTCAGATTTCTCATTTCTACCTACATTTTGTAAGTTTATAATTTTTGGCATGTGGAGGAAAGCTGCAATTTTTGTAATTAAGAAAATTGAATTTGCCATATGTGATGACCAAACTACTTTGTGGATTACAGAGAGTGTTATAGAAGCTTTAACAGGAAAAGTGTGAAGTTAAATACTCTGCAATTGCAAAATAATTGGACTTGTAAAAAAGAATGCAAAAAAAAAAAGTAACTATAACCAACTAGTTGCATGTATAGTCAACTATTTTTTGTTCAGTTATTTTCATTGTTTTACAATTGAAATGAGGTGTATTGAATTTAAGGTTAAACATTAGTTCTTATCGTTTAAATCTAAGGTTAAACATACACAAAATTATTCTTCTAATTCTAATTCTAATTCTAATTTGGTAATCTAGTTTGTGTTACAATGAAGAGATTTTACCCTCCAGTATCTTCTAAGTTGTTACAACCAAGTTCATCCTCTCCAATTCCTACTCCCATGGAACAAAATTTGAACCAATTAGAAGAGCAACCCGAATCCTCTAAAAGACAAAGACAAGGAATAGATCTTGATTCTTTACCAACTTATCCAAAGGAGAGAATACCCATTAGAGATTATCATCCAAATGAGCGTGATGAGATTAGAAGATAATATCTCCGAAGAGGTCCTTACCAACCTCGATATCATAAGTTTCCTCAAAGAGATTTTTCGGGCTTAAAGCGTCGTTTCAATCCTAAATGGTTTGATGAATATCGTAATTGGTTGGAGTACAGTGTGATAGAAGATGCAGCTTATTGTTTGTGTTGTTACTTGTTTCAAGATGAAGACATTCATCAAGGTGGAGGCGATGTATTTTCAAGTTTAGGATTTAAGAGTTGGCAAAAAAAGAAGAGATTCGATATGCATGTTGGTAACTCGAGCAGTATTCATAATCATGCAAAAAGGAAATGTGAAGATTTATTAAAACAAAAACAATCAATTCAAACTTCATTTGATAGGCAATCCAGTCAAACCAAGCTCGAATACAAAATTCGCTTGAAGGCTTCAATTGAGGTTGTAAGACTCCTATTGAATCAAGGATTGGCATTCCGTGGACATCGTGAAGATGAATCATCATTAAACCAGGGTAACTTTCTTGAGATTCTTTCATGGTATGCAGAGAGGTGCGATAAAATTCGTGATCTTGTGTTGAAAAATGCTCCAAAGAATGATCAGTTGACCTCAAATAAAATTCAAAAAGACATTATCATTGCATGTAAAATTGAAATAGTTAAAGCAATCATGGACGATCTAAATGGAGACTTTTTTGCATTGCTAGTTGATGAATCATGTGATGTATCACGCAAAGAGCAATTAGCTATTGTCTTACGATATGTTAATAGATGTGGATCTGTGGTGGAGCATTTTATTGGGATTGTTCATGTTTGTAATACTAGTGCTTTATGTTTAAAGGAAGCAATTGTTGATTACCTTGCTCAACATTCTTTGAGTTTATCTTATGTGCGTAGACAATGCTATGATGGAGCAAGCAACATGCAAGGGGATTTACGTGGCCTCAAAACTTTGATTCAACAAGAAAGTAAATCTGCTTATTCCATTCATTGTTTTGCACACCAACTTCAATTGACTCTTATTGCGGTATCCAAAAAGTGTCTTGAAGTAGGAGAACTTGTATTATTGGTTTCTAATGTATTGAATATAGTGGGAGGTTCTTATAAACGTATGGATGATCTTCGAGAATCTCAAGCAGAAAAAGTTCAAGAGGCATTAGACATGGGTGAACTTGAAACTGGTAGGGGTTTGAATCAAGAACTTGGTCTTGCTAGAGCTGCCGATACTCGTTGGGGTTCGCACTACAAATCTTTTAAGAACTTTATTTCTATGTTTGGCTCAATTATTGATGTTCTTGATACTATCGTTGTTGATGCCCGGACTTTAGAAGAAAGAGCTAAGGCAAAGGGATATCTTAGCACTTGTCAAACTTTTGAGGTTGCTTTCATGTTGCACTTAATGAGAGATGTTTTGGGGATCACAAATGAGCTTAATACATCCTTACAAAAAAAGGAGCAAGATATTGCAAATGCTATTATACTTGTTAAAGTGGCAAAGAAACGGTTGCAAAAGCTAAGAGAAGAAGAATGAGATTCACTTATTGATAATGTGTTTGCATTTTGTGTCAAGTATAATATTTTTATACCAAACTTTGATGACTTCTATGTTAACTCCGGAAGATCTCGACGTAAAGTTGCTGATCATACTATTTTACATCACTATCGTGTTGATATATTTTTTAAGATTATTGATTGGCAAGTTCAAGAACTCAATGCTCGCTTTAATGAGGTGACAACGAACTTGCTTGTTGGAGTAGCTTGCTTAAATCCAGTTGATTCATTTTCCAGTTTTGACATAAACAAGATATTGATGATGGCTGAATTGTATCTTGACGATTTTGATGAGAATATAATGGTTACACTCAAGAATCAACTTGAAAATTATATTGTTGATATTCGTGATTTTGATGAAGGTTCTCAAATCTATAAGGACTTGTTGATCTTTCTGAAACACTAGTTAAGACAAAGAAGCATTTGAATTATCCATTTGTGTTTCGCCTTGTGAAATTTGCTTTGCTTCTACCAGTTGCCACTGCTATAGTTGAAAGAACTTTCTCGGCGATGAAGTTGATCAAGAGTGACTTGCGAAATCGAATGAATGACGAATTCATGAGCGGTTGTTTGGTACCTTATGTAGAAAGAAAAATATTTAACACCATTTCTGATGAGACTATTATAAATACGTTTCAGGAAATGAAAACTCGTAGAGGACAGTTGTAATAATATATTTTATTAATATATAGTTTTTGTTGACCTCTTTGTATATTTGTTTGTTTGCATTTTGAATCCGCTTGATAAATATCCTGGGTCCGCCACTGGTTTGAAGTGTCGTCCGTGATCCCATTTGAGTTCGATTTCCGTGTCAGATTTTGCTTGTAGCTGCGCTATTCAGCCCGTTGTAATTTGCCGGAATTTTTCGTCAATTGAAGGATTATCTAAGGTCCATTCTACCTCTTTGCTTGAAACTCTTATTTTCTTTTATGGTTTTGAACTTGATTGATGAAATTCTTGCTTAGTTATCTTATTTAGATATTAATTGATTCTTAGGCTTTTAGTTTAATTACTTGTTATCAAAGTTGATTTTTTAATTAGGCAACTAAGATGAATGAGCTGTTAAAGAGTTATATGGTCATGAGGTTTGGGGTAATACTAAATGAAATCAAATATTTAGTCCATAAACAACTTGTTTGATTTTATCTTGTTTGCTTAAAAGTCTGCAAGAGCATGTTTAGGCCGGCCATACTTGGGTAGACAAACTTTATGATTTTTCCTTTTTTTTTCTTTCATATGGGGTAAGATATTGTCCCTTTAGTTGATTATTATATCCGGGGAATGCCCCGAGTACTTTGTAAATATATTGTTATCCGGGGAATGCCCTGAAGTATTTTGTAAATGTCCCTGAAGAAAGCATAGTGTAGTATTTTACTTTTAGTTGTAGTAATTTTCTTTTTATTTCTCTTTATTTAGGTCGGGACTACCTCGAGCCTCATTTGTATTTATTTTCCTTTTTTGTGATTTTACCTCAATTTGGATATTTCTAAAAGCTAATTAGATTGAGTACGCAATCGTGACTTTCACGGGAATCGGGGATGCCTAACACCTTCTCCCTGAGTCAAATGAACCCCCTTACCTAGAACTCTCGGTGCAAATTTAGTTTTGGAGTCTAAAGTGTTTTATAAGAAAAAATCTTTAATAAAAAGAAAATGGTGACCTGACACACCAAAACCTAATCCTTTTGAACACAATCTTTTTGTCGCTTTCAAAATTTGATAACTCTTTTCGATCTTCACAAAATCTTTTTATTATTTTATAGAGGTGTTTAGGGGAAGTTGTTTAAAAAAAAGGGGTGTGGCAGTGGTGGCAGTTTATTTTAATTATGTATGTTCTATTTTCAGGGTTGTCCATGATTATTGTTATTAGAGTTTACTTAGATATTATTTAGTGGGTTATGTTTTGGTTTTAAATTTGTATTATACTTAAACTTTCGATGTGTTTGAGAGGTTGTGCGTTTTGTCTTTGATATGGTACTATTTTTGGATTATGAACTCGTGCTAAAGTAATAATTGGAAGCGGTACGCTCAAGGGTAGTGGTTCACTGGGTGCTACCATGGTTTATAAATTTGGATCTTGACAGTATACTATGAAGCATTATACAAATAGTTAAATTTCATACTGGAAAATTAGTAAAATTTTCTTTATTATCAACTTTTTGAAGTATTGTATATTTCAATGTTCATATCTTCTAAAGTGGACATGAATTTAAAATGAAATTCTTAAAATATAGAACACGATCAACTTTTTAAATATTCAACAAGATAGATTGGGAATTTTGCAAGAAATACTATTTGCCTTGAAAGTCACATCAGGGTGTATTTAAGTTTTATTTTCTCAGTATTTCTACATTTAATTTTAGAGGGATCTAAAACATCCCAACCAAAAAATAGAAACTTCTACGTCGAAATTTGAATAGAAGGTTGTATTCCATAAAGTTGAAGCTTAAATTATTACAAATAAATAAAAACCAGAAACAAACATAAATTACATATGCATAATTTTATTAATAAGGTGAATGCATGATGAATCATATAATTTCTTACCCAACAAACTTTTGTAGTGGAGTTTATTGTAATTTTGAAATAAAGAGTTGTTCACTTGACTTTCTTTATTATACATATAAATTATGGAAGACAAGCTAATAAAGGAAACATTAAACAGCACAAATGCCCACACATGAACAACAAACCCAACAATCGTTGCAATCCATGTTAGATTTACAAAATCTATAACAAGTACTGAGTTGTGGGAGTAATCTCTTCCTCATTCCTACGAGATTATGATCAACATCCAGTGCAGCTCCAACTTTTGTGTTCGTCAAAAGGATTGCTATAATAATTAAAAAAAATTAGTGATACAACCAAATAATACACATATAAGCGTTTCCGAATCAGATGTGTATCCGTGCTTTAATATCAAACATGTCCACGGTCATGAGTATATATATATATATATATATGTACATACATAATAAAAGATGTAAATAATACTCCCTCCGTTTCAATTTATGTGAACCTGTTTGACTGGACACGAAGTTTAAGAAAAAATGAACATTTTTGAAATTTGTAGTCCTAAACAAATCAAGAAAGGGTTCAAAATATTTGTATGGTTATAAGAGCTTCTCATAAAGGGTAGAATTGTAATTTTAAGCTAAATTTTTTTTAAATTTAGAAAGGAATCATTCTTTTTGGAACAAACCAAAAAGAAAATATGTTCACATAAATTAGAACAGAGGGAGTATATAATTGTAATTCAGAGTTAAAGGTAAGTGGTACTTACAAGTTGCCACCATAATGAGAATAGCGAGCACAAAAGAATGCTTTAGCAACATCATTGGAATATTATTTCACACTTTATGAAAGTTTTGGAGTGACTAATTACTTCTAAAATATCGTAATTTATAGACCTCTTGTAGTCAAACTCTCTCTCTTGCATGTGTCGTAGTTGCTTCGTTTTTTGATTTTCTAGATTATTTATTATCTTGCTTTAAGGTTCACTTCAAGCATGTGCTAACCTCCTGTTTTAGAATTGGATATCGAAGAAGTATTATAAAGTTAAAGTACTTCCTACTTTCCTACTAAAGAGATGGCAAGTTGGTCTGATTTCAGATCCATTATTTTCGTAATGCATGTATCAAAGACGATTAAGATCTAGAATATTATGGATATTCCTCTATCTAATAAAATATTCTAATATACCGAGCATAGCTTAATTTATTGTTGAGATCATGCATATATTTATTAATAATGTACATGCATGCTCATGTTAGTATTTCAATTGCCTATTAAATTCTTCTAATTAACTGGTGAACTCCATTTCAATTCTTCCTTTTCCGTTTTATATGTGTATGATTGTTGTTTACCTTGAAAAATGGTATTAACAATTATATTTAATTTTTGGTTCTAAAAATATGCGATTTTTTTTTAACACTAGTTGTTATGTGAGAAAGGCTAAGTATAAGTAAGAAAGAAATGATAAGCAAACCAATGTAGTCACGAAACTGGGGGCCTCGAGCATTGTAATGTCAGGCCTCGAGGGCAGTCTTTAACCGTTGACAGTGAACAATAAGTGAAGAACAATAAATCTGTAGAGTAATTGTTGAACACGTTAAGCAAGAAAAGTAGAGAATGTTCTATTGTAGTGAATATTCACGTGTGTTACAAAATGACAGGGTTCCCCTTTATATAGGAGGGGAGAATTTCAATATAGTACATATCTAATTATGACAAAGAAATGCTATTGGTAAAATTGTATAGCGGCTTAGTACGGACTTGTACTGTCCCTTGCAGACCTTATCAGCTCTAACAAGGTGTCCTTGAGAACTTTCCGTCTTTCCATGACGATCATCGATTTTGTACTTCTTCGAGGTAGACCGCGGCGAGTCTTTGATATACTCTCTCGGGGGATCGAACGTCAGACTCTGCTTCAAGCTTCTCGAGATCGGTCATGGAATACTATAGAAGCCTCAAAATCGGACTTCCCGATGTTGGCCGTATACAATTTTATATCAAACTAGTAAGTTTATTACCTTATTAAATATATTAAAGCAATAAATATATGAAATTTTTAAAGATTGACATAAAAATATGTAAAAAGAAAAATGCAGTTATATTAACCTAATATTCGTTTGATTGGCGATACAACTAAAGTTGGGACTTTAGGCACAAGCAGTCGATTTAAACCATTTTTAATCTATCCCTTCGCTGATATAGACATAATTAAAACAGAGTAGATAAGATAATAAAATGAGCTATTTATGCTAAAATAATAGTAAAGAATGAATGTAAGAGATTCTTACAATGGAATTTTCTATAGCTGATGAACAATAGTAATAACTAAAGAGGAATAAATTTTCTATAATATCAAGTGCAAGAGCAAAAGTCCAAATGAGATTCAATTGTGGGAAGAAGGGTATTTACAGGATAAGAAAATAAAAAATTGGCCTTTATATCTCTTACACACGTAATATGTATTAACTACAGTAAATGCAAATATCGTTTGTTACACTTAGCTGAGCGCAACCGCTTAATGTGGTTAATGGAGAATCCCAAATATCTCAGGATCTGATGGTTCGGGGAAGGTGTATGTTTGGATGCCTGTGACAATTCAGACCTGGATTGGCTTTAACAGAAGAAAATAGTGTTGGAGCTGGAAATTGTAATAAGCCTACTTAAGTAGTAGGTCCAATTTATGTTTGGGCCTAAATGTAATTTAAAAGAATTCGACCCAATTTTTATAAAGGAGGATAGTTAGGTCGATTGTAATTTTTCCCAGTCTGTACACAAACATATTTTTGAAATAAAAGATTTTTCCAGTTCTTTTCTTTGAATGTTGTTCTTCAATTTATGACTTCACTCAATAAATCTGTGTGTTAACATGGTATCAAAGCCCAGATTCGTGTGGCTCTTACGATTTGCTATCGACCGATCCTAACATCATCGGTGTTTGCCAGAGTTTTAATTTTCGACGAGACTCGATTTCCGGTGATTTGCATTCGTTTAGGAGTTGTCTTTGTTATGTTGTTTTCGCTGAGTTTTCCGCTGCTGTGTGTTGATGTTTCTTCCGGAGCTTTTGTGTGTTGGTGTTTCCTCCGGATTTCTATAATTTTTTTTGAGAAATTAGGGTTTTGACGTTGAGCTGTTGCGAGGAGTTTGTGGTTCGACAGTTCTAGTGGTGTACATCGGCGATTTCCTCTCAAGGCATTTATTTTCAGACAAGTATTGTTCTCTTATTATTGTTCTTCTTTGAATTGTCTCAATTGAGTGTGGATATATTCTTCTGTTTGCTGAAACCCTGAGTAAATTGCTATGGATTGAACCTCGACTCTGGTTGACAGTACCGTTGGTGGTGATGAAACCACTGTACATCCCTCTTCTCCTTTATATCATTTGCCGTCCGATTCTCCTGGGACAATGTTGGTTTCTAGCACATTTGATGGGACTGGCTATGGGAGTTGGCGAAGGGGAATGTTACTAGGTTTATCTTGTAAGAACAAATTAGGGATGATTAAGGGTGCAATTCCGAAACCTAGTCCTAATGCCCCTCTATTTGAGCCTTGGACAAGATGTAACGATACTGTAGTTGCTTGGTTTCTTAACAGTTTGGATCGAGAAATTAGGGAAACTGTCATGTACACAGAATCTGCTGAAAAGTTATGGAATGAAATTGAAAAGAGGTTTAGACAGGCTAGTGGAATCAAAATATATCATATTAGAAAGGAAATCTCATCCATTTCTCAAGGAACATCCTGTGTCTCCTCCTATTTCAATAGAATTAAAAAGCTATGGGATGAACTCTCGTTTGCTATTTCTTATCATGATTGTATTTGTGGCTACAAGGAGAATTTTCAGAAACTAGATGAAGATCAAAAGGTTCATCAGTTTCTAATGGGACTAAATGAATCTTACTCCACAATTAGACGCAGTATTCTCTTGATGAAGCCCCTACCTGATATGGACAATGTATACACCATGCTTGTGAATGATGAAAGCCAGTCCAAAGTACACGTTCCTATTCCTTCTTTCAATTCTGATTCTGTGGCATTCTCCACTAGCACACAAAAACCTTACAACCAGAGAGTAAATTTTGACATGGTCAAGAGAAACAATTTGATATGTAGATACTGTAAAAAGCCTGGACACTCAATTGAAAAATGCTTCAAGCTCCATGGCTTTCCACCCGGGTTCCCAGCTAAATTCAAAAGGGTTTCAGCTTTTGCTCAAGTTTCTGATACTCAATCTCAATGTCAGCCTGAAGCTGGTGGAGGAGACATTAAGAAAATGTCTTCAGACTCGGCAGGTACAGGCATTAATAAGGAGCAATTTGATCAATTGATGAATCTTCTCCAATAGTCCAAAATCACTGCTAGTTCTGGGCCTCAGGAAATCAATGCTGGTTCTGCCAATTTTGCAGGCTTGATAGGTAACCCTACTTTCAATAGTCCTAGGTTTCTTGCTTGTAATTTTTCTAAGATAGAGAATAGTCCTTGGATTATAGATTCAGGTCCAACTAATCACATGACACCACATTCTTCATTCTTATCTGATATTAAACCTCTCATTTTCCCTTACCTAGTTACTTTGCCTAATGGTTACAAAGTGAAAGTGACGTGCACTGGATTCTGACCCTAACTCCTGAAATTTTCCTGATTAATGTGCTTCCAGTTCCTTCTTTTCATTATAACCTGATTTCTCTTGCTCAATTAATTATACAAATAAATTGTTTAGCCTTATTTTCTTCTGTTGCTTGTGTTTTGCAGGGCCCTTCTCTGAAGAGGACAGTGACAGTTGGTAGTCTTTAGAATGGGCTCTATATTCTCAACCCTGCTACTCTCAATTCTAGTTGCAACTCTGTTTTCAATACCTCATTTGTAAATACCATTGCTGCCAATTCCATCAATGATATGAATACGAGCAATAGTTTTTTTCAGTGTCCCATTTCTTCTAATTTTATAAATGCTGAAGAGTCTTTTGTTTCTATTTCTTCTCCAGATTTATCTTTTGACCATTCATGGCATCTTAGACTTGGACATTTTCCCTTTAGTAAAATGAAAACAACCTTTTTTCTGTGTACTAAATTTCCTAAGAAACAGTCTTTCTTGTGTTCTATATGCCCTATGGCTAGGCAACAGAGACTACCTTTTCCTGAAAGTGAAATACACTCCACTTCCCCTTTCCAGCTTATCCATGTTGATCTTTGGGGTCCTTACCATACTCAAACATATAATGGCTTTAAATATTTCATGAATATTGTGGATGATTACTCTAGAGCAACTTGGACACACCTTTATCCTCTAAAGGAAATGCTTTTACTGTCCTGCAATCTTTCATTCTTATGGTGAAAACTCAATTTCATTCTTTAAACAAGTGGTTAGGCTTGATAATGCTTTTGAGCTTGGGTCCAGTTCCACAGCTATATCATTCTTTTCTGACCATGGCATATTGCATCAAACATCTTGCCTACATACACCTCAACAAAATGGTGTTGTGGAAAAGAAACATAAACATCTCCATGAGACTGCCAGAGCACTCCTATTACAATCTAAGCTACCTGTTAAAAATTGGGGAGAGTGGTATGATGACCCAAAATGTCATCTTGTGTAAATTTAGTAAATACTGTGTTCCGAAGCCCCGAAAGCCTCCGTTAATCTCACCTTGATGTGCGTGCATAGCCCGAGCGCGTAGCCGAGAAATCTTTATGTGGAAATGTGTTGAACAGTTAAATTTATGATAATTAATGGAATAAAGTTGACTTTTTTCAATATTTTTGGTAAACTGACCCGGACCAGTGATTTGACGGTCCCAGAGGGTCCGTAGGAAAATATGAGATCTGGGCGTATGCCCGGAATCGAATTCCGAGGTCCCAAGCCCGAGATGTGAATTTTTAAAGAAAATTGTTTTCTGAAAATAAGAAAGACTTTTGAAAATGAACTTTGATGTGAAATCTGTGTTAACCGGCCCGTATTATGGTTTTGAAACCCGGAACAGGTTCGATATGTGTTATGTGAGTTATTTGTAAAATTTGGAAGGAAACTGACTTGGTTTGACGTGTTTCAGATCAAAATTGGAGAATTTAGAAGTTTATGAAGTTTGAGAAAACTCTATGGATTTTTAAGTTCAATTCATTGTATTTGATGTTATTTTAGTGGTTTAATTACTCGAATAAGTTTGTAGGAAGATTTTGAAGTCGTGTGTATCTTTGGTTTTGAGCCCTGAGGGCTCGGGTGAGTTCCGGGTAGGTGTCGGGGTGCAAAAGAGTTGGAAAAATCTGGTATGTTGTGTTGTTTCTGGTGTCCAGTCATTTCTTCTCCGTGATCGCGGTGTGTTGCACGCGATTGCGATGTGTATTTTGGGAAGGGGGTCAATTTGCTCTGCGCGATCGCAAAGAGCTGAGTGCGAACGTGGAGCCTCAGGGTTTAGCTCTACGCGATCGCAATACCTTGTTCGCGATCGCATAAGTCTCTTGTGGGGTTGGGCGACTGGGCAGCAATTTGTTCTATGAGAACGCGATCAATCATTCGTGATCGCGTGGGTCCACGTTCTTTTTCTCTGCAATCGCAATCCCTTGTTCGCGATCGGGTAAGTTTAAAACCTAGTACTCTCCGCGATCGCAACTCCTTTTCCGCGATCGCGTAGAGTAAAATCGCTCAGTGAATTTAAAGTTTAAAAAATAGAATGTTATTTCGGGATTTACACTTCTTCATCAATTCCTTCTTCTCCAAAACCCCATTGACGAACCCCAAGCTAGATTCCCTCCATAACCACTTGGGTAATTGATCTTAGCACCAATTTCTTCCACTTTTCTTCCCTAATCACTAGAATCTAGGCCTAAAATCCGAAAATCAAAGTAGAAATTAGGGGTTTTGGGTAGAGTTAGGGCTTATGGGATTTTGGGTAATTCAACCTCAATTTGGGGTTGGATTTCAAAACAAACCATATATTTGAACTCGTGGTGGTATGGGTGATCGGGTTTTGGTCCGAGCCTCGTGTTTGGACCAAGAGGGCCCGGTGTCGAATTTTGGTAATTTTGGAAGAATGCTAGGAAATGGATAATTAGGCTATGGGATCGATTTATTGAGTCATTATTGATATACTTAAGTTAATTATATCTAGATATTGTTTTTCCGGAGTTGAATTCAAAAGGAAAGGCGGTGTTCGAGGCTTGATTGCTATTTTTTGACCCGAGGTAAGTGTCTGAGTGTCCTTTAGTCCATCCCAGATGACACCGAGGTAGTTCCGCATGGCGTTCGTAGATCTCGGCGTCCCTGTCTATCTTTCATCCTGTCTTCATGTGTTTTCCAGACAGATACATCATTTTATTTTCAAACTGTTGTTTTTAGTCAAATCTTAGACTAGTTCGTGAGGTTGTGACTCCACTTCTGGGTTGTACTTAAAGGGGATTTTTGCGTTCTTAGCTATTGTTATTTAGAATTATGTTAATGTTTCTGCACTTAATTTTAGTTATATAGTTAGTGTTTTTAATTTTCACTTGCTAGGCGCCATCACGGCCTGAAGGTGGGATTTTGGGTCGTGACAAGTTGGTATCAGAGTACTAGGTTGCTTAGGTCTCACAACTCACGGACAAACTTGGTAGAGTCTGCGGGATTGGTACGGAGACGTCTGTACTTATTCCCCTGAGGCTGCAAAGTTAGGAATAACTTCACTTTTCTTCTTTTCTGTCGTGCGATTTAAAATTCTAAATGCTAATTGAGTTTCGATTCTATTCCCTCGCAGATGGTGAGAATACGTGCTTCCTCATCTACCGATCAAAAGCCCGACTCTCTTGTTGCAGCTCTTACGAGGGGCCAAGGCGGAGGCCGTATTAGAGGCCAAGGCTGGGGTAGGGCTCAGCCCAGAGCAGCAGCCCCAGTAGAGGACCCACAGTTAGACTTTGCCGGTGAGGTTCCTACTCAGAAAGTTCCAGTTGGACCAGTGATGTGTGGCTAGAATTCATGGTTTAACACGTTATGTGCATTACATTTTATGAGCGTTAATGATAAAAATATACTTTTTATGTGCATAATGGAGCCTATTTCATGTGTAGGTGCATTGGAGATGGAAGCCGAGCTAAATGGATGCATGCACGTCGAAAATACGCTTAAGAGGCGAAAAGGAGCGAAGCCGGCTATACCCGGGAGTTTGAGCTGAAAAGCCTGGCCACACCAAGCTTTAGCCGGGCGTTTGGGCTATAAATCTTGGTGAGGCTAGGTTTTAGCCAGGCGTTAGGGCCCAAATGGCAGGCCTGGCCAGGCGTTATCCAGGCGTTTGTCCTGTAACGCCTGGCCCCTGATCCGGTCAAACCCGGGTTTTGAAGATTTTAAGTGTTTCCCGGTTTGAATAGAAGTCTCCTACACGTTTAGGATTTATCCCAAACATATAAATAGACCCAAGAACACAACTTTAAAAGGGGGAAGCCATTGGAGTGAAGAAAAACCTGTGGACTACTACTCGGTGAAGCAAACATTGATTTTTATAGCTTTTATTTATTATTTTGTAGTTCAAAGGGAAGTCTGCTGGTAGGAATTCCTCAGGGCGTATTACGGTTTTTCACCGAGGGGGTGGATTGAAGCGATTGCAGCGAAGAATTGTTTGGGCCATGGCGGCCAGTGCTCCTAAGATCATAGAAGCAATGCTGCAGAAAAAGAAGATTTGTTGCAATGTAGCTCCATAAGAACCATAAATAGAAACACGTGAAATATTAGCAGAAATAGAGATTTTAGGCGCAATAGAAAGGAATGCTATAACCGGGGTGGGTGAACACTCATGGATATCAGGTACCCGACTCGAATTGCTTTTTTTATTTTATTGAATTGATCCCACCAGAACAAAATTCACTTGATTGATACATGTACATATATGCAAGTTATTTTAGAATTGATTCTTATGAATATGAGTAGCTAATTTTCTTAATCTAGGGTTTTGGTGAAATCCGTTGGGGGATAAACTTATGGTGATATTAATATAGTTTGGTTGATTGTTCATCTCTATTTGTTCAATTACGTTCTTGTTGTAGTTAATTGAATGGCCATCAATTAGCTGTGCCTATTTATTATGCATCTACTTGAGAGAGAGTGCATATTTAGGTAATTGTTAGAACAACACCACTCCTAGAGTATAAACGAAAGTCATAACCGAGGGTTTAGATGTTGGATTAGAGATACCTCGGGTGCAATCTAAGTGAACTGTAATGCGATCTAGCTAGCGTAACTTGAGAAAGTGCGTCTAGTAAATTATCATAATTACTTGAGAGAGATTTATGGTAGATAGAGTGTCATGATTGATAGAGATAATTAATCAAGTTATATGAAATATCCGAGAAGTAAGTTCACCAACAACAGAAACCATAGCCTTAAACCTTTATTATAATTGTTTACAACACATTGTTAGTAACCGTTAGTTATTATTACTGTCAATAGAACTAGTAAAACATCACCAATTTACATTAAAAAAAAGTCTTGAGAGAATTGATTGAGTAAAAGTTGCGTATTCTAAAGACTTGATTGATACGTAAATTCCATGTGGGATCGACTCTGGGCATAATACCCCGGATTATATTTGCAACGCCCGCTTAGTCTTTTATTAGACATAGTTGAGCGTGATCAAATTTTGGCGCCGTTGCCGGGGAATTAACGGTGTTATCAATTGAGTTGGAAGAAATACAAAATTCTGAAATATAGTCAATTTTCTTCAAATTTTCGTTTATACATTGAAAGTTTAACGTTTGCTAACGTGTTGCAGGTGCATGCCTAGAAACTCATCGATTACTGGTGAAGTAGTCGAAGCCTTATCAGACCCCGAGAAAGTTTTCAAGGCCCTAAAACGGACCAACCGGAAAAGCAAACAGTAACCACCAATTGAACAAATTGAACCCGACATGGAAGATCTAAACAATAGGAACAATAATGGGGATGATGTGGTTGACCTAGTCGCTCATATAGGGGCAGAGGCTCCTTTATATGACTGGGCACAACCCACAGCTGAGAATTTGGCCACTGCGATACTAGTTCCTCAGATACAGGTCGAGTCCTTCCAGATAACAAATAATATGCTTCACTTATTGCATAACAAGGGACTATTCTCAGGGTCATACATCGAAGACCCCCAACAGCATTTGAAAAACTTCCTGTCAATTTGCAAAACGCAGAGGCAGCCAAACGTCACCCAGGAGGCAATAAAACTGCTGTTGTTTCCATTCTCAGTGACTGGAGCTGACCAAAATTGGCTAAACTCACTCCCCATCAATTCCATTACCACATGGGAGGAGTTAGTTAAGCAATTCGTGAACAAGTTTCATGTTCCCAACAAATTGATGAAATCTTGAGATTAAGACAGAAACTAGTTGAAACATTGCAAGAGACATGGGAACGATTCAAGGGGATGCTGGTTATCTGTCCACATCATGGTATTCCATGGCAGATGGTGGGGTAGCGTTTTTATATGGGTTTGGTTGATACTGTTAAAGCAAATGTTGATGCTTCGGCTGGTGGAGCATTCTTGAGAAAAACGTGGAGAGAAAGTCAAATCTTACTTGATAAAATGGCACAAAATTCAAGATGGACAACAAGAAATGCACCCATTACTCCTGTAGTTCACTCAGTGCCATTCCATCCATCTAATACTATTGCAGAGAACGTGGCCACCTTGATAACACAGATGAGTATACTTACTAAGAAGGTGGAGGAATCAGGACAAAAGCAGCAGGTACACATCGTAGACACAACCAATGGGGGCTTATGCACATCTTGCATTAGTCAACCACTTGGTAATCACTGGAATGCGGAATTTCATCACCCTCCTTATCCAGAAAATATGAATTATGTGTCGAATTATGGAAGCCAAAGACAAGGGGGGCAGAACTGGGGTCAGCAAGTTCAACCATACAGACCACCCCACCAACAACAGAACAGTGGAAATATAGGTGTCAGGGGACCACAAGGTAATGCAGCACCATATCAGAGGCCACAAGGTTATAACCATCAGAATCAGCAACCATCAGAATCAACAACAATCATACTACCCTCCTCAGCATCAACGGGGGAGAAGGCAAGAAGATGGGTTTTCCAGGTTAGAAGCTATGATGCAGCAGGTTATTGGGTCAAATGCCAAAATCTGTGAGAGAGTAGATGTACATGATGCAGCTATTAAAAATATTGAAGTACAGCTGGGCCAGATATCTATGGCAGTGAACAATCGTCCTCATGAAACTCTACATGCAGATACTCAGGTAAATCCTACGGACCAGGGACCAAGGCAACTGATGGTAGTGACTCTCCGCAGTAGCAGAGACTTAGACTTGGAACGGGAGAGAACTTATGAAAGCAGGAAGGCTGAGACACTGGTACCCAAGCCGATTGAACTTGATGATTCAACAAATTTGACTAAGGTAACAGTGCAACCTACTGAAGAAGAACCCAGTGCATAGAGTGAGACTGAAAAAGAAGTGGAGGTAGCCCAGGAGCCGGTAGTTGAGGTGGTGGCTGAGAAAGAAAAGTCCCAAATCACTGGAAAAAAGAGACCGCCAGCTCCATTCCCTCAGAGGCTGGCTAAATACAAAAAGGATGAACAATACAAGAAGTTCTTGGACATGATAAAGAAAATACAGGTAAATATCCTATTAATTGATGCGTTGAAAGAAATGCCTGGTTACGCTAAGATGATGAAGGACTTGATGTCCAGAAAATTTGATTTCCAAAATCTGGCTACTGTCACCCTTACTCAGAATTGTAGTGCGGTGGTGACGCGTCCTATTGCTGAAAAGTTGTCTGATCGAGAGAGTTTTACAATTCCTTGTACAATTGGCAACTTAGCTTTTGCCAAAGCTCTATGTGACTTGGGGGCCAGCATTAATCTGATGTCGCTGGCCATATATAAAAGACTGGTGATTGGTAGAGCCAGACCAACTTCAATGTTATTGCAGTTAGCTGACAAGATAGTAAAGAGATCGTCGGGCATTCTGGACGATGTATTGGTGCAACTGGGGAAGTTTTTATTCCCTGCTGATTTTCTAAAATTAGACTGCAAAGTGGATGAGGAAATTCCCATAATCTTGGGAAGGCCATTCTTGGCCACAGGCAGAGCCCTTATCGATTGTGAGACTGGTGAACTTAAGATGAGGCTCAATGATGAAGAAATCACTTTCAACGTGCAGAAGTCTATGAGGCGACCTAGTGAGTTCGCCAACTGCTCTCTTATTGATGTTGTGAATGTGATCCCAGAAAAAGATGATGCATCCCTGACTGTTGGGGACCCTTTGGATGAATGTTTGATGAATCTAGATTATATGAACGGTGAAGAAATGGCAGATTGGGTGTTAGCACTTGAGGAAAAAGGGGTATGGCCAAAGGCTCTCGAGTTTGAGTCACCATACGTAGAGGAAAGAGAGAGCCCGCCGGCCAGACCATCTATTGAAGAACCACCCAGGTTGGAACTGAAATCGGAGGATGCCGATGTGGTAGAACAGATACTAGAGTTAACCAAGGACATCGATGATACATACTTTGTTGAATCTAGTGTCATTATTGTTGAGGATGTTGGTACACACACCAACCATTTTTTCACATTGTGTTTCGATGATGATATGAAAATAGAGTTATCCAAACCACCTGAGGAGTTGAGGGATAAAGAACAAGATGCCTACATTCTGGAATTCTTCTTGCCAAAAAGTAGGGAGTACACATTTCGTCGAAAGGCCAAGAAGCGCAGAATACTATATTGTTTTATTGGGCCAGCCAGATTCGTTCTACCACCCCAGGAGCATGATCATAGGGCAGAATCAAAATTGGGGTCCAATTCATAAGTTCAAAGTGGAGGCATAAAGGGATTAAAGCATTTGCTCGAAGGAGCATGAAAGCGAGATTAATGGAAAGGATGTCCATGCTATTGGAGCAGGGAGTTTCTTACACNTTTGTGTGCTTTCTTGATAGTAGTTTTAGCTTTTCTTGTTTGTAAGTTTTTCTTTAAAGTAGAACAAAACATAATTTTTTTTTAGAATATGTGGACTCTTCCTGACGATGGATCTCCTAGACAGTTTTCTTGAGCGAAGTGAGTCTAAAGGAAAACACAAAATATTTTTTTGTTTTAGGTAGTGTAGTAATTCCCCTTGGTTTTTCTTTGGACTACGGTTCTTTTCCAAGGGTTTTTAATTGAACCGGGTGTAGGTAGTTTTTTTTATTTTTAGGAGTAGTAACCACATGGTTGAGGGCTTAATAGTAGGAATATCTCAAAATGTGCTAATGCCTTAAGAATAGTCAGTACTATGGTTGTGACGCTTAGGCTCAATTTTTTGACTCCATGATAAATACCTTAAATCAGGAATTCTTAAGATTTTCTTAATAGCTTTGACTGGAGTGTCGTGATAGATCCGATCCTGAGTGAGCTATGTGCCATGTGTGAGCGAGATTTGTATATTATTTTGTGCATTGCATTTGATGTCTAGAACTTGCCCCATGTGTGTGCAAAGCGAAATAGAAGTTTTGTTCAGTCTTGGAAGTGATATAGGCANTTTATGTATTGTAGTTTACCCCGTTGTACCTATAATCCTTTTTCTTTGGCAACCACATTACAAGCCATACCCCTTTGTTTGAATTGATCATATATTTGAACCTTGTCACCTCTCGTAAGCACTGGAAATGTTATGAAATATGGAAAAATTAAAGTGTGGGGTGGTACGTTGGTTTTTGAGGGGAACAATTGAAATAAGGAGAAAGGTGCACTATTTTGAAAAAGTAAGAGTCACTTAGAAAACAAAAGGGAGAAAAAGAAAAAAAAATAGTTGTAGTATTGTGAAAGAAAAATATATAAGTGGTGACTCTTGATATAATTGTGCTTAAAGAAGTATGGGGCAATAACATTGATGTGAAGGTAGAGTTTGGCTTAAGATAAGTTTGTGGTTGAAAGCTAAAGTATTTGTATTAAAGTTCATAGGGAGGTGTAGTCACTCTTATATCTAAATGTATCCTACCCGTCGTGCAGCCTACATTACAACCAAATAAATTCCTACTTGATCCTAGACTGAATGAGCTCTATAAGTAGAGTAGTACACTACGGGCAAGCCTAAGGTGCATCTTTTGTGGCATATGAATGTTATTTTTGAGAGTGAGTGAATTCTTTCTATCTTAAGTTCCTAAGTTTCTTAAATTTCATTGTGTTTGGAACTAACTCTTTGATTTGGTGAGGGCACATGATTCACGAAGGAAAGGTAGTGTTGTTGACCTCTAAGTTAGAGTAGTGAGTGGATTGTGAATAAAGCATGGTATATGTGAGTTGATTATTGAGGCGAGGATGTCACACCTTTGTGCTTGAAATGTTTTAAAAATTATTGGTATAACATGTAAAGGGATTTTCTTAATAAGTTGTGTACATGAGTGTAGTTTGATTGCTCGAGGACGAGCAAAAGTTTAAGTGAGGGGTGTTGATATGTGGCTAGAATTCATGGTTTAACACGTTATATGCCTTACTTTTTATGAGCGTTAATGATAAAAATACACTTTTTATGTGCATAATGGAGTCTATTTCATGTGTAGGTGCATTGGAGATGGAAGCCGAGCTAAATGGATGCATGAACGTCGAAAATACGCTTAAGAGGCAAAAAGGAGCGAAGTCGGCTATACCTAGGTGTTTGAGCTGAAAAGCCTGGCCACACCAGGCTTTAGCTGGGAGTTTGGGCTATAAAGTCTGGTGAGGCCAGGCGTTAGGGCCCAAACGCCAGGCCTGGCCAGGCGTTATCCAGGCGTCCCTGGCATGGCTAGGCGTTATCCAGGCGTTTGTCCTGTAATGCCTGGCCCCTGATCCGGTCAAATCCGAGTTTTGAAGAATTTAAGTATTTTCCGGTTTGAATAGAATTCTCCTACATGTGTAGGGTTTATCCCAAACATATAAATAAACCCAAGAACACAACTTTAAAAGGGGGAAGCCATTGGAGTGATGAAAAACCTGTGGACTACTACTCAGTGAAGCGAACATTGATTTTTATAGCTTTTATTTATTATTTTGTAGTTCAATTATGCAAGTTATTTTAGAATTGATTCTTATGAATATGAGTAGCTAATTTTCTTAATCTAGGGTTTTGGTGGAACCCGTTGG
>ML397151.1:21606-92898 GCA_005239525.1 Nicotiana knightiana
GAAAGTCATAACCGAGGGTTTAGAGGTTGGATTAGAGATAACGATACCTCGGGTGCAATCTAAAGTGAACTGTAATGCAATCTAGCTAGCGTAACTTGAGAGAGTGCGTCTAGTAAATTATCATAATTACTTGAGAGAGAGTTATGGTAGATAGAGTGTTCATGGTTGATAGAGATAATTAATCAATTTATATGAAATATCCAAGAAGTAAGTTCACCAACGGGGGAAACCATAGCCCTAGACCTTTATTAAAATTGTTTACAACACATTGTTAGTAACCGTTAGTTATTATTACTGTCATTAGAACTAGTAAAACATCACCAATTTATATTCAAAAAAAGTCTTGTGAGAATTGATTGAGTAAAAGTTGCATATTCTAAAGAAATGATTGATACGTAAATTCCCTGTGGGATCGACTCTGGGCATAATATCCCGGATTATATTTGCAACGCCCGCTTAGTTTTTTATTAGACATAGTTGAGCGTGATCAAATTTTATCGCCGTTACCGGGGAATTAACGGTGTTATCAATTGAGTTGGAAGAAATACAAAATTCTGAAATATAGTCAGTTTTCTTCAAATTTTCATTTATACATTGAAAGTTTAACGTTTGCTAACGTGTTGTAGGTGCATGCCTAGAAACTCATCGAGAACTGGTGAAGTAGTCGAAGCCTTATCAGACCCCGACAAAGTTTTCAAGGCCCTAAACCGGACCAACTGAAAAAGCAAACAAGAACCACCAATTGAACAAATTGAACCTGACATGCAAAAATCTAAACAACAGGAACAATAATGGGGATGATGTGGTAGACCCAGTCGCTCAAATAGGGGCAGAGGCTCCTTTATATGACTGGGCACAACCCACAGCTGAGAATTTGGCCACTGCGATACTAGTTCCTCAGATACAGGTCGAGTCCTTCCAGATAACAAATAATATGCTGCACTTATTGGATAACAAGGGACTATTCTCAGGGTCATACATCGAAGACCCCCAGCAGCATTTGAAAAACTTCCTGTCAATTTGCAAAACGCAGAGGCAGCCAAACGTCACCCAGGAGGCAATAAAACTGCTATTGTTTCCATTCTCAATGACTGGAGCTGCCCATACTTGGCTAAACTCACTCCCCATCAATTTCATTACCACATGGGAGGAGTTAGTTAAGCAATTCGTGAACAAGTTTCATCCACCTAACAAGACTACCCAACAAATTGATGAAATCTTGAGCTTTAGACAGAAACCAGTTGAAACATTGCAAGAGACATGGGAACGATTCAAGGGGATGCTGGTTATCTGTCCACATCATGGTATTCCAGAGCAGATGTTGGGGGAACGTTTTTATATGGGTTTGGCTAATACTATTAAAGAAAATGTTGATGCTTCGGTTGGTAGAGCATTCATGAGCAAAACGTGGAGAGAAAGTCAATTCTTACTTGATAAAATGGCACAAAATTCAAAATGGACAACAAGGAATGCACCCATTACTCCTGTAGTTCACTCAGTATCATTCGATCCATCTAATACTATTGCAGAGGACGTGGCCACCTTGATAACACATATGAGTATACTTACTAAGAAGGTGGAGGAATTAGGACAAAAGCAGCAGGTACACATCGTTGACACAACCAATGGGGGCTTATGCACATCTTGCATTAGTCAACCACTTGGTAATCACTGGAATGCAGAATGTCATCACCCTCCTTATCCAGAAAATATGAATTATGTGTCGAATTATGGAAGCCAAAGACAAGGGGGGCAGAACTAGGGTCAGCAAGTTCAACCATATAGACCACCCCACCAACAACGGAACAGTGGAAATATGGGTGTCAGGGGACCACAAGGTAATGCAGCACCATATCAGAGTCCACAAGGTTATAACCATCAGAATCAGCAACCATCAGAATCAGCAACAATCATACTACCCTCCTCAGCATCAACAGGGGGGAAGGCAAGAAGATGGTTTTTCCATGTTAGAAGCTATGATGCAGCAGGTTATTGGGTCAAATGCAAAAATCAGTGAGAGAGTAGATGTACATGATGCAGCTATTAAAAATATTGAAGTACAACTGGGCCAGATATATATGGCAGTGAACAATCGTCCTCATGGAACTCTACATGCAGATACTCAGATAAATCCTACGGACCAGGGCCCAAGGCAGCTGATGGCAGTGACTCTCCGCAGTGGCAGAGACTTCGACTTAGAACGTGAGAGAACTTGTGAAAGCAGGCTGGCTGAGACACTGGTACCCAAGCCGATTGAACTTGATGATTCAACAAATTTGACCAAGGTAACAGTGCAACCTACTGAAGGAAAACCCAGTGCACAGAGTGAGACTGAAAAGAAAGTGGAGGTAGCCCAGGAGCCAGTAGTTGAGGTGGTGGCTGAGAAAGAAAAGTCCCAAATAACTGGAAAAAAGAGACCGCCAACTCCATTCCCTCAGAGGCTGGCTAAATACCAAATGGATGAACAATACAAGAAGTTCTTGGACATGCTAAAGCAAATACAGGTAGATATCCCATTAATTGATGCGTTGAAAGAAATGGCTGGTTACGCTAAGTTGATGAAGGAATTGATGTCCAGAAAATTTTATTTCCAAAATCTGGCTACTGTCACCCTTACTCAGACTTGTAGTGCAGTGGTGACGAGTCCTATTGCTGAAATGTTGTCTGATCCAGGGAGTTTTACGATTCCTTGTACAATTGGAAACTTAGCTTTTTCCAAAGCTCTATGTGACTTGGGGGCCAACATTAATCTGATGCTGCTGGCCATATATAAAACACTGGGGATTGGTAGGGCCAGACCAACTTCAAAGTTATTGTAGTTAGCTGACAAGACGGTAAAGAGACCGTCAGGCAATCTTGACGATGTGTTAGTGCTAGTGGGGAAGTTTGTATTCCCTGTTGATTTTGTGATATTAGACTGGAAAGTGGATGAGAAAATTCCCATAATCTTGGGAAGGCCATTCTTGGCCACAGGCAGAGCCCTTATCGATTGTGAGACTGGTGATCGTAAGATGAGGCTCAATGATGAAGAAATCACTTTCAATGTGCAGAAGTCTATGAGGCGACCTATTGAGTTCGCCAACTGCTCTTTTATTGATGTTGTGAATGTGATCCCAAAAAAAGATGATGCATCCCTGACTGTTGGGACCCTTTGGATGAATGTTTGATGAATCTAGAGTATATGAACGGTGAAGAATTGGCAGATTGGGTGTTAGCACTTGAAAAAAAGGGGTATGGCTAAAGGCTCTCGAGTTTAAGTCACTATACGTAGAGGAAAGAGAGAAACCGCCGGCCAGGCCATCTATTGAAGAAACACCCAAGTTGGAATTGAAATCGGAGGATGCTGATGTGGTAGAAAAGATACTAGAGTTAACCAAGGACATCGATGATACATACTTTGTTGAATCTAGTGTCATATTGTTGAGGATGTTGGTACACACTCCAACCATTTTTTCACATTGTGTTTGGATGATGATATGCAAATAGAGTTATCTAAACCACCTGAGGAGTTGAGGGATAAAGAACAAGATGCCTACATTCTGGAATTCTTCTTGCCAAAAAGTAGGGAGTACACATTTCGTCAAAAGGCCAAGAAGCGCAGATTACTATATTGTTTTATTGGGCCAGGCAGATTCATTCTACCACCCCAGGAGCATGATCATAGGGCAGAATAAAAAATTGGGGTCTAATTCATAAGTTCAAAGTGGAGGCATAAAGGGATTAAAGCATTTGCTCGAAGGAGCATGAAAGCGAGATTAGTGGAAAGGATGTCCACGCTATTGGAGCAGGGAGTTTCTTACACCTTACTTTTATTTCTTGTTTTGTCTATATGTGATGCACTGAGGACATTGCATGATTTAAGTGTGGGGCGTTGTACATATTTTTTGTGATTTGTTGTGTGCTTTGTTGTTAGTAGTTTTAGCTTTTCTTGTTTGTAAGTTTTTCTTTAAAGTTGAACAAAACAGAAAAAATAATAACTTTTTTAGAATATGTGGACTCTTTCTAACGATGGATCTCCTAGACAGTTTTCTTGAGGGAAGTGAGTCTAAAGGAATACACAAAAAAAGATTTTTGTTTTAGGTAGTGTAGTAATTCCCCCTTGGTTTTTCTTTGGACCACGGTTCTTTTCCAAGAGTTTTTAATTGAACCGGGTGTAGGTAGTTCTTTTTATTTTTTGGAGTAGTAACCACATGGTTGAGGGATTAATAGTAGCAATATCTCGTAATGTGCTAATGCCTTGAGAATAGTCAGTACTATGGTTGTGACGCTTAAGCTCAATTTTTTGACTCCAGGATATATACCTTAAATTGGGAATTCTTAAGATTTTCTTAACTGCTTTGACTGGAGTGTCGTGATAGATCCGATCCTGAGTGAGCTATGTGCCATGTGTGAGCGAGATTTGTATATTATTCTGTGCATTACATTTGATATCTAGAACTTTCCCCGTGTGTGTGCAAAGCGAAATAGAAGTTTTGTTCAGTCTTGGAAGTGATATAGACATTTCTTTATTGAGCGAGCTATATATATTTTACCCACCTAATTGTTATGTATCGTAGTTAACCCCGTTGAGCCTATAATCCTTTTTCTTTGGCAACCACATTACAAGCCATACCCCTTTGTTTGAATTGATTATATATTTGAACCTTGTCACCTCTCGTAAGCACTAGAAACGTTATGAAATAAGAAAAAATTAAAGTGTGGGGTGGTAGGTTGGTTTTTGAGGGGAACAATTGAAATAAGGAGAAAGGTGCACTGTTTTGAAAAAGTAAGAGTCACTTAGAAAAAAAAAGGGAGAAAAAGAAAAAAAAAATAGTTGTAGTATTGTGAAAGAAAAATATATAAGTGGTGACTCTTGATATAATTGTGCTTAAAGAAGTATGGGGCAATAACATTGATGTGAAGGTAGAGTTTGGCTTAAGATAAGTTTGTGGTTGAAAGCTAAAGTATTTGTATTAAAGTTCTTAGGGAGGTGTAGTCACTCTTATATCTAAATGTATCCTACCCGTCGTGCAGCCTGCATTACAACCAAATAAAGTCCTACTTGATCCTAGACTGAATGAGCTCTATTAGTAGAGTAGTACACTACGGGCAAGCCTATGATGCATCTTTTGTGGCATATGAATGTTATTTCCAAGAGTGAGTGAATTCTTTCTATATTAAGTTCCTAAGTTTCTTAAATTTCATTGTGTGTGGAACTAACTCTTTGATTTGGTGAGGGAACATGATTCACGAAGGAAAGGTAGTGTTGTTGACCTCTAAGTTAGAGTAGTGAGTAGATTGTGAATAAAGCATGGTATATGTGAGTTGATTATTGAGGCGAGGATGTCACACCTTTGTGCTTGAAATGTTTTAAAAATTCTTGGTATAACATGTTAAGGGATTTGCTTAATAAGTTGTGTACATGAGTGTAGTTTGATTGCTCGAGCACGAGCAAAAGATTAAGTGTGGGGTGTTAATGTGTGGCTAGAATTCATGGTTTAACACGTTATATGCCTTACATTTTATGAGCATTAATGATAAAAATACACTTTTTATGTGCATAATGGAGTCTATTTCATGTGTAGGTGCATTGGAGATCGAAGCCGAGCTAAATGGATGCATGAACGTCGAAAATATGCTTAAGAGGCGAAAAGGATCAAAGTCGGCTATACCTGGGCGTTTGAGCTAAAAATCCTGGCCATACCAGGCTTTAGCCAGGAGTTTGGGCTATAAAGCCTGGTGAGGCCAGGCGTTAGGGCCCAAACGCCAGGCCTGGCCAGGCATTATCCAGGAGTTTGACCTGTAACGCCTGGCCCCTGATCCGGTCAAACCCGAGTTTTGAAGATTTTAATTGTTTCCCGATTTGAATAGAAGTCTCCTACATGTTTAGGGTTTATCCCAAACATATAAATAGACCCAAGAGCACAACTTTAAAAGGGGGAAGCCATTGGAGTGAAGAAAAATCTGTGGACTACTACTCAGTGAAGCAAACATTGATTTGTATAGCTTTTATTTATTATTTTGTAGTTCAATTATGCAAGTTATTTTAGAATTGATTCTTATGAATATGAGTAGCTAATTTTCTTAATCTAGGGTTTTGGTGGAACCCGTTGGGGGATAACCTTATGGTGATATTCATATAGTTTTGTTGATTGTTCATCTCTATTTGTTCAACTACGTTCTTGTTGTAGTTAATTGAATGGCCATCAATTAGCTGTGCCTATTTATTATGTATCTACTTGAGAGAGAGTGCATATTTAGGTAATTTTTTGAAAAACACCACTCCAGACGAAAGTCATAACCGAGGGTTTAAAGGTTGGATTAGAGATAACGATACCTCGCGTGCAATCTAAGTGAACTGTAATGCGATCTAGCTAGCGTAACTTGAGAGAGTGCGTCTAGTAAATTATCATAATTACTTGAGAGAGATTTATGGTAGATAGAGTGTTCATGATTGATAGAGATAATTAATCAAGTTATATGAAATATCCGAGAAGTAAGTTCACCAATAGGGGAAACCATAGCCTTAGACCTTTATTATAATTGTTTACAACACATTGTTAGTAATCGTTAGTTATTATTACTGTCAGTAGAACTAGTAAAACATCACCAATTTATATTCAAAAAAAGTCTTGAGAGAATTGATTGAGTAAAAGTTGCGTATTCTAAAGACTTGATTGATACATAAATTTCCTGTGGGATCGACTCTAGGCATAATACCCCAGATTATATTTGCAACGCCCGCTTAGTCTTTTATTAGACATAGTTGAGCCTGATCAAATTTTGGCAGGTCCCAGAGGGGTTCATTGCCACCCCGGTGCTTCAGGACGCTCTTGTCCGCTTAGTGAGGCTCATGGAGAGTGTGGCTCAGGCCGGTCTTCTTCCTACTGCACCCGTTGTCTCTCAGGCTAGGGGAGAGACCCACACTTCTGCTACTCGCACACCAGAGCAACTAGATCCTCAGTTCCAGACTCCGGTACCTCAGACGGCCGGAGCAGCTCAGCCGGGCATTGTGGCCCCGGCAGTTGAGGGAGCAACTATGTTAGCAGATGCTTTATGGAGATTGGATAGATTCACCAAGTTATTCACTACTACATTTACTGGTTCACCATCAGAGGGTCCCAGGATTATTTGGACAGCTGTCATGAGGTTCTTCGGAACATGGGCATAGTAGAGTCCAATGGATTTGATTTTGCTACCTTTTGTCTTTCGAGTTCCGCCAAGACTTGGTGGAGAGACTATTGCTTGACCAGGCCAGCTGGGTTTGCATCATTGACTTGGGCTAAGTTCTCCGAGTTATTCGTGGGGAAGTTCCTTCTAGTTACTCAGAGGGAGAATCTTCTGAGGCAGTTTGAGAGCCTCCAGTAAGGATCCATGTCCGTCACTCAGTACGAGACCAGGTTCATCACTCTAGCTCGGCATGCTATAATGATACTCCCCACTGATCGTGAGAAAGTGAGGAGGTTTATTGAGGGTTTGGCCTAGCCCATCAGGCTTCAGATGTCCATGGAGTCAGGTAATGATATTTCGTTCCATGATGCGGACAATGTGGCCAGGAGGATTGAGATGATTATGTCAGAGGGTTGTGGTCAGGGGGCTGACAAGAGGCCCCGTCACTTCGGTCATTTCAGTGGAGCCTCATCTGGGGGCAGGGATTCTTCAGGCAGAGGTCATCCTGCCAGACCCTATAAGTCGGCACTTCAGGTAGCTCATAGTGCACCGCCAGCTCCTATTGGTGCACCACCAGAACTTATCAGTGCACTGCCGCTTCAGAGCTTCCATGGTGGTTATCAGGGTCGACAGGGCCAGTTCCAAAGTTGGCAGCCACATCAGCAGAGGCCTTGTTATTCTTGCGGTGGTTTGGGGCATATTTCCAAGTTCTGCCCCCGAAGTCTGGTGGCTCTCAGTATTAGGGATACCGTGCCATGGTTCCTGCATCAGGCGTACCCCACCCCCTCAGCCAGCTAGGGGTGGCAGTCGGGGTGCTAGAGGTAGAGGTCAGACTCATAGAGGTGGAGGACATGCCATGAGAGGTAGAGGTCAGGCCGCAGTAGGTCGACCCAGAGATGATCAGGTTGGAGGGGCACAGCCCCGATGCGATGCTTTTCCTGCCAGGCCTAATGCTGAGGCTTCTAATGCAGTTATTACAGGTACGATTTCAGTTTGCAGCCGAGAGGGTTCGGTGTTATTTGATCCGGGTTCTACATTCTCATATGTGTCTTCATATTTTTCCCCTTATTTGAGTATGCCCCATGATCCCATGAGTACTGTTGTGCATGTGTCTACACCGGTGGGTGATTCTGTAGTGGTAGACCGAGTCTGGAGACTCAGGTTGATCTTTTGCTTCTTGATATGGCTGACTTCGATGTTATATTGGGGATGGATTGATTATCCCTCTATTATGCTATTCTGGACTGTCATGCCAAGACAGTGACCTTGGCTTTGCCAGGGGTGTCTCGTTTGGAGTGGAGGGGGACTCCTCGTCATTCTTCTAGTAGAGTCATTTCTTATATGAAGGCTCGGCGCATGGCCGAGAAGGGGTGCTTGGCCTATCTGGCCTATGTTCGCAATTCTAGCGCCGAGGTTCCTTCCCTGGAGTCTGTGCCTGTGGTTCATGAGTTTCTAGAGGTATTCCTTGATGACCTACCGGGTATGCCACCCAACAGGGATATTGATTTTTGTATCGAGCTAGCTCAGGGCACCCAGCCTATTTCTACTCCGCCGTATCGTATGGCCCCGCCAGAGTTGAAGGAGTTGAAGGATCAATTGCAGGATTTGATGGATAAAGGATTCATTAGGCCTAGTGTTTATCCTTGGGGTGCTCCAGTATTGTTTGTCAAGAAGAAAGATGGCTCGATGAGGATGTGTATTGACTACCGGCAGTTGAATAAGGTTACGATTAAGAACAAGTATCCTTTGCCGAGGATTGATGATTTATTTGACCAGCTTCAGGGTGCTTCAGTGTTTTCCAAGATTGGCTTGAGATCTAGTTACCATCAACTGAGGATTAGGGCGTCTGATGTCCCTAAGACAACCTTTCGCACTCGTTATAGGCATTATGAGTTCTTGGTGATGTCATTTGGGCTAACAAATGCCCCCGCTGCTTTTATGGAGTTGATGCACCGAGTGTTCAGGCCTTATTTGGACTCATTTGTGATTGTTTTCATTGATGATATATTGATATACTCTCGCAGCCGAGAGGAGCATGAGCAGCACCTTAGATTCGTCCTCCAGACTTTGAGGGATAGTTAGTTGTATGCAAAATTTTCCAAGTGTGAGTTCTAGTTGAGTTCAGTTGCATTTCTAGGCCATGTGGTATCGTCATAGGGTGTTTGGGTGGATCCGAAGAGGATTTCAGCATTCAAATATTGGCCTAGACCCACCTTAGCCACAGAGATCCGGAGTTTCCTGGGCTTAGCAGGTTATTATCACCGATTTGTGGAGAGTTTTTCATCCATTGCGGCCCCGATGACTAGGTTGACTCAGAAGAGTGCCCGGTTCAGGTTGTCGGATGAGTATGAGGCGAGCTTTCAGAAGCTCAAGACAGCCTTGACCACGACACCAGTGTTAGTTTTGCCCACAGGTTCTGGACCATATACCGTGTATTGTGATGCTTCACGGGTTGGGCTTGGCGCAGTGTTGATGCAAGATGGCAAGGTTATAGCCTATGGTTCTCGTCAGTTGAAGGTTCGTGAGAAGATCTATTCAGTTCATGACTTTGAGTTCGCAATTATTGTTCATGCATTGAAGATTTGGAGGCATTATTTGTATGGTGTGCCATGTGAGGTGTTCACGGATCATAAGAGCTTACAGTATCTGTTCAAACAGAAGGAGTTGAACATGAGGCAGAGGATATGGTTAGAGATGATGAAGGATTATGATATTACCTTTCTTTATCATCCGGGGAAGGCCAATGTAGTGGCCGATGCTTTGAGCCGGAAGTCAGCTAGTATGGGTAGTCTTGCTTATTTATCAGTCGGAGACCGACCTCTTGCTTTGGATGTTCAAGCTTTAGCCAACCGATTTGTGAGATTGGAGGTTTCTGAGACAAGCAGTGTTTTGGCCCATACCGTAGCCCATTCTTCATTGTATGTCCGTATTCGGGCCAGGCAGTATGATGATCACCATTTATATGTTCTTAGAGATAGAGTCAGGCACGGAGATGCCAAGCAGGTTACGGTTGATGATGAGGGAGTTTTGAGGATGCAGGGTCGGATTTGTGTACCTGATGTGGATGGTATTCGTGAGTTGATACTTCAAGAGGCCCATAGTTCCCGGTATTCTATCCATCCGGGCGCCGCAAAGATGTACCAGGACTTGCGGCAACACTATTGGTGGCGGAGGATGAAGAAGGATATTGTAGCTTATGTAGCTCGATGCTTGAACTGTCAGCAGGTTAAGTACGAGCACCAGAGACCCGGTGGTTTGATGCAGCAGATTCAGCTTCCCGAGTGGAAGTGGGAGNGGATATTGTAGCTTATGTAGCTCGATGCTTGAACTGTCACCGGGTTAAGTACGAGCACCAGAGACTCGGTAGTTTGATGCAGCAGATTCAGCTTCCCGAGGGGAAATGGGAGCGTATCACCATGGACTTTGTAGTTGGACTCCCATGGACTCAGAGGATGTTTGATGAAGTATCGGTCATTGTGGATAGGCTGACCAAGTCAGCGCACTTCATTCTAGTATCAGTTTAATATTCAGCAAAGAAGTTGGCAAGGATCTATATGAGAGAGATTGTTAGACTGCATGGTGTGCCCATATCCATTATATCAGACCGAGGTACTCAGTTTACCTCACATTTCTGGAGTGTATTTCAGCGAGAGTTGGGCACCCAGATTGATTTGAGCTCATCATTTCATCCTCAGACGGATGGACAGTCCGTGCGTACTATTCAGATTTTGGAGGATATGTTGCGAGCTTGTGTCATTGACTTTGGTGGTTTATGGGACCAATTCTTGCCTTTAGCTGAGTTTTCCTACAACAATAGCTATCCGTCGAGCATTCAGATGGCTCCGTATGAGGCGTTGTATGGTAGACGATGTCGGTCTCCAGTCGGATGGTTTGAGCCGGGAGAGGCTAGATTGTTGGGTTCTTAGTTAGTCTAGGATGCCTTGGACAAAATGAAGATCATTCAGGATAGAATTCGTACAGCTCAGTCTAGGAAAAAGAGTTATGCAGATCGGAGAGTTTGAGATTTGGCATTCATGATAGGAGACCGGGTATTTCTTCGAGTGTCGCCTATGAAGGGTGTGATGAGGTTCAAGAAGAAGGGCAAGTTGAGCCCTAGGTACATTGGTCCATTTGAGATTTTGGACAAGGTAGGAGAGGTGGCCTACAAACTTGCCTTGCCACCGAGTTTATCAGCCGTGCACCCGGTGTTTCATGTATCTATGCTCCGGAGGTATATTGCAGATCCGTCTCATGTTCTTGACTTCAGCGGTATCCAGTTGGACAAGGATTTGACTTACGAGGAGGAGCCGGTAGCCATATTATCTAGGCAGGTTTGTCAGTTGAGATCGAAGATTTATCCTTCGGTTCGTGTTCAGTGGAGAGGTCAGCCTGTTGAGGCAGCTAATTGGGAGTCCGAGCTCGATATGCGAAGCTGATATCCCCACCTTTTCCCCGATTCAGGTACTTTTCTATGTCCATTCGAGGATGAACGATTATTTTAGAGGTGGAGATTGTGATGATCCAAAAGGTCATCTTGTGTAAATTTAGTAAAAACTGTGTTCCAAGGCCCCGAAAGCCTCTGTCAATCTCACCTCGATGTGTGTGCATAGCCCGAGGGCGTAGCCGGAAAGTCTTTATGTGGAAATGTGTTGAATAGTTGAATTTATGATAATTAATAGAATAAAGTTGACTTTGGTCAATATTTTTGGTAAACAGACCCGAATCTGTGATTTGACGGTCCCGGAGGGTCCGTAGGAAAATATAGGACCTGGGCGTATGTCCAGAATCGAATTCCGAGGTCCCAAGCCCGAGAAATGAATTTTTAAAGAAAATTGTTTTCTGAAAATAAGAAAGACTTTTGAAATGAACTTTGATGTGAAATCTGTGTTACCAGGCTCGTATTATGGTTCCGAAACCCGGAACCGGTTCGATATGTTTTATGTGAGTTATTTGTAAAATTTGGAAGGAAACAAACTTGGTTTGATGTGTTTTGGATAAAAATTGGAGAATTTAGAAGTTTATGAAGTTTGAGAAAACTCTATGGATTTTTAAGTTTAATTAATTGTATTTAATGTTATTTTAGTGGTTTAATTCCTCGAATTTAATTAATTGTATTCGTTTCCTTCATTTCAGTATTTGCTATTTCTTACCCCCAGCATGTTCTTCCCCGTAATTATATTCTTGTTTAGTTTCTATTATACTATTGAACTGCAAAGTACAATTTATTGTCGTGTCCTAGCCTCGTCACTACTTCGCCGAGGTTAGACTCAGCACTTACTCAGTACATGGGGTCGGTTGTACTGATGCTACACCTGCACCTCTTTATGTTGTGCAGATTACGCAGCCGGACCCAGTGGACATCGCTAGTGGGAGTGTCCTTCAGTCCATACCAGACGACACCGAGGTAGTTCCGCATGGCGTTCGTGGATCTCGGCGTCCCTATCTATATTTCATCCTGTCTTTCATGTGTTTTCCAGACAGATACATCAATTGTTTTTCAAACTGTTGTTTTTAGTCAAATCTTAGACTAGTTCGTGAGGTTATGAATCCACTTCTGGGTTGTACTTAAAGGGGATTTTTGTGTTATTAGATATTGTTATTTAGAATTATGTTAATGTTTCCGCACTTAATTTCAGTTATATAGTTAGTGTTTGTTATTTTCACTTGCTAATAAATCAATACAGTTGACACGTTGGCTTGCCTAGCAGGTGCAACGTTAGGTGCCATCACAGCCTGAAGGTGGGATTTTGGGTCGTGACAAGTGGATACTAACTACCACATACCTTATCAATAGATTTCCTTCTCCATTACTGAAAACAACTCACCCTTTGAGCTTCTTCATGGAACTGAACCTAGCATATCTCATCTTAAGACCTTTGGTTGTCTCTGTTATGCTGCTGTGGCTGAGACATAGGGATAAATTTAAATATAGAACCATTCCTTCTGTTTTCATTTGTTACAGTCCTAGCAAGAAAAGGATATAAGTTGCTTACTTTGTCTAACTTTAGTATTTTCTTTTCCAGAGATGTCATTTTCCATGAACATGTATTTCCTTATTCTGCTCCTAGTTCCAGTCACTTATTTCCACCTTTTGTTCCCTCTGTTTCTCCTTCTGTTTATTTTCCTCATATGTCACCTAATCACTCCTCATGCTTCATATCATAACTATTCTTCTTCTCCTATACAATCTTCTCTAGCCTCTACACCTTCTCATCTTTCTCCTATTCTCAAGAAGTCAACCAGAACCTCTCATCCTCCTGAATATCTTAGTGATTATGTTTGCAATACTGCTTCTACTTCTAAGGTACTTTCTGCGTCATCTAAATCTGGCTTGCAAGAACCTAAGTTCTATCATCATGATGCCTCTCACCCTGCTTGGAAAGACGCTATTATGAAGGAATTTCAAGCCTTGGAAGCTAATAACACTTGGGACATAGTCCCTCATCTTGTTGGTAAAAAGGCCATACCTTGTAAATGGGTATACAAAATTAAACAAAGAGCTGGTGGATCTATTGAAAGATATAAAGCAAGGCTAGTAATTAGGGGGGATACTCAATAGGAGGGTGTAGACTTTAATGAGACTTTTTCCCCTGTAGTTAAGATGACTACTATTAAATGTCTTTTATCTGTAGCTGCTAAGAGGGGCCGGTCTGTTTATCAACTTGATGTGAAATGTTTTTCTACATGGTGATATAGATGCGAAAGTGTTCATGAAAGTTCCTCAAGGTCTTTCTGTCACCTCTTCTGATTCTGTCCATGTTTCTTCTTTAGCTTGTAAGATAAATAAGTCTCTCTATGGGTTAAGACAAGCCTCTAGGAAGCGGTATGCTAAACATTTTACTACTTTGCAGTCTAAGGGTTTTCAGCCGAGTTTAAATGATTATTATCTGCTTAGGAAGTCATCAATGTGACCATATTACTATTGTAGCCATGTATGTGGATGATATATTAGTTTCTGGGGATGACATGTCTGAAATTACCGCTCTAAAACACTTTCTTGATGCCCAATTCAAAATAAAAGATCTTGGGGAAATTCATTATTTCCTTGGTCGAAGTTATCAAACTTCCTGATGGTTTCTTAGTTGGACAACATAAGTTTACTACTGTTTTGCCCCAAGAATATAACTGTTCTTCTGTCAGTCCTGTTTTGTCCCTTTTGGATCCTCATGTTAAACTTTCAGCTAATTCTTGTGATCTACTTCCTGACCCTTCTATCTATAGACAATTAGTTGGTAAGCTGAATTATTTGCAGCATGCTCGACCTGATATTTCATTCGTTGTTCAACACCTCAGTCAGTTTATGTCTGCTCCTAGGGTACCTCATTTAGAGGCTGGTTATCATGTCCTGAGATATTTGGCTGGTACTTCTGATTTGGGGCTATTCTTGAATAATGTTGTTGATTGTTCTTTGAAAGGTTACTCTGACTCTGATTGGGCCAGTTTGATAGTAGAAAATCAGTTTATGGGTTTCTATTATTGCTTGGTGGTTGTCCTGCTTCCTGGAAATCCAAGAAGCAGCCCACCATTATCTTCTGCAGAGGTTGACTATAGAGCCCTCAGAATGTTGGTGGCTGAAATCACTTGGTTGGTTCGTTTGTTGGATGTACTTGGTGTTGATAATCTCTGCCCAGTCCAGGTATATTCTGACAATCAGGATGCTGTTCACATTGCAAAGAATCCTGTTTTTCATGAGCGTACTAAGCACATCGAGGTGGATTGTCATTTTTTTGGACTACACTTCTACTGGTCTCATTTCTCTTCACTCTATCTCTACTTCTGCTTAACCTGCTGATATTTTCACTAAGCCTTTACTTGGTGTGCAACAACAGGGATTCATTGACAAGCTTGGAATGGCCATCCCTTCCAGCTTGAGGGGGTGTTGGAGCTGACAATTGTAATAAGCCTGGTTAAGTAGCATGCCCAATTTATGTTTAGGCCCAAATGTAATTTAAGAAAATCCGGCCCAATTTGTATAAAGGAGGGTAGTTAGGTCAGTTGTAATTTTTTCAAGTCTATACAGAAACATATTTTCGAAACAATAAATTTGTGTGTTACCAAATAGAAGGATTCTAGGACTAGCTTCTTGGTCTTCGGTCTTCGAACAAGTAAGTCTGGAAGACTTGGCACAAACTAGAAAATTAAAAAGAAATATTTTCCATGAGTTTCCTCTCTAATCGGCCACGTATCGTGTGCACGTTTTACCAACACAGTTGCCAAAAAATGAGTTAAAAAATTTATAGTAAAGCAAATAAACCAAAGACGAATATAGATAGAGATTGATATATTATTCAACTTCAAACTGATGTATATAATAAAATGAAATCTCCTTTATTTATAGAAGAAATAAAGCAGCTATGAGGCTTTTCTTGAGTTACTTGTAAGCTGCCTGTATGAGCTACCCGCAACCTGCCTGTTTAATAAGAAGCTGCTGCAAGTCATTTTATTGAGTTGCTTGCAACCTGCCTGCATCAGCTGCTTATAGATAAACTTCAATGGAATACTAAATGGATAATCATCTTCAGAAGATTATTTATAGTGGAGTAATAAATGGACATCCACAATAATATTTTCATAACACTCCTCCTTGGATGTTCATTATTAAGTGTCTTGTTAAAACCTTACTGGGAAAAACCCCGTATAAAAAAACCCTAGTTAGGGAAAAGAGTACACTAATAATATACATTGCAAGTTACCTCGTTAAAACCCAATAGGAAAAACATGGGCAAGGAAAAAAAAAGTTACAGTACATACTTTACTCCCCTTGATAAAGATGTTATTTCAAATACCCATATCTCGTATTCCAATATTGTATAGAGTCTTCTTGAAAGTTGCAGTTAGCAAAGATTTAGTGAACGGATCTGCCTGGGTTTCAGTTGAACCGATTTGTTGCACATCAATGACACCATTTTTTCGAAGATCATGTGTGTAGAATAATTTTGGTGAAATGTGCTTCATTCTATCTCCTTTTATATATCCTCCCTTAAAATGGGCTATGGATGTAACATTTCCTTCGTATAAATGTGGGTCTTTTATCACATACCAAATCACATTTTTCTCGAATAAAATGAATCACTAATCTCAACCATACGCATTCCCGACTTGCTTCATGAATAGTTATGTTATCATGATCTGAAGAAGTAACAATAATAGATTACTTTGTGGAGCACCATGATATGACAGTACCTCCACACGTAAATACATACCTAATTTGAGATCGAGCTTATGGGGGTTAGATGATTAATCAGCATCTGCATAATCAACAAGATCCGTACTACCTTTGTTAGCATAAAATAAACCCATATCAAAAGTTACCTTTAAATATCACAAAATATGTTTAATCCCTTTCCAATGTCTCTATGTAGAAGAGGAGCTATATTTTGCTAGTAAGTTAACCGAAAATGCTATGCCATGCCTTGTAGCATTATCAAGATATATAAGTGCACCAATTACACTAAGATAAAGTGTTTCAAGAACAAGGAGTTCCTCATCCTCTTCTGGAGGTCGGAACGTGTCCTTATTCACTTCAAGTTATCCAACAATCATTGGTGTACTCAATGAGTGTGATTTGTTCATGTAGAAGCGTTTCAAGACCCTTTATGTATAGGCAGATTGATGGATTTTGTTCATGTAGAAGCGTTTTAAGACCTTTTCTGTATAGGCACATTGATTGTTAAAGATCATGTCTGCTAAATATTCAATTTTCAAACCAAGACAAAGTTTTGCCTTTCCAAGTTCTTTCATCTCAAGTTCTTTCTTAAGATATTCAATTTCCTTTTAGAGCTCTTCTGGAGTTCCAACAAGATTTATGTCAACAACATAAATATTTATAACAAATTCTGATGACATTTTTATTATAAAAATTAATGGACAGATAACATCACTTATGTAACCTTCTTTCAACAAATATGCTCTGAGAGGATTATGCCACTTGCGCATAGATTCCTTTAAACCGCACAAAGACCTTTGTAATATGATCGAGTACATTTCTCTAGACTTTGAATTATATGCTTCAGGCATTTTAAATCATACAGGGACCTTCATATAAATTTAATCAAATGAGTCATATATGACTTGTATTTAAATGGCATGACATATTCAGGTGTCTGGACTACAGGTCCGATCCTCACAATCTTTTACAATATTGTACACTATATTATATCAAATATATCGTCGAAGATTGTTTTGTATCGGTTCCTAAGCAACATAACTTGTTGAGATCTTTTCTTTATTTTCAGGTACTTAAACTTCTTCTGGAGTTTCATGAAATGTTATGTCGTGGCTCCTCTAGAGCTTATTTCCTTCTTATTAAGATCATTTGCTCCTATCAATTTAAAGGATTGTTACCTTTGGAACCGATTGGTCTACCACACTTCATGCGTACAATAAACTCTATCTTACAAGGACTTTAATTTTAATAGGAGCATTTGTAGCAGAAATATTTAATTTTTGATCAGCAAATGCTTCCGGTATATGATTTGAATTATCTTCTAAGTGAGGATCATATTTATGGTAATTCAATTTATATAGCATATTTTTCAGGTGTTTATTCCATCCCCCAAATTTTAGAAAAACTAACATATATCCCCAATTTTCTCTGGGAAACATATCTTTGTGCATGTGGTAGAGAAATTAATCATATACCACACATCAAAAGATATTAGATAGTAAAGATATTTGGTTTCTAATGCTAAACCAATTGTAAGGGGAGGACTTATCATATTTTGTTGGTCTGATGCATACAAGTGTTGGTGTATGCAATATAGAAAATATTAGACCAGCACACGAGGCTTGTTCTCATAAGCAATCGTTTAACCATTAATAGGAGGTATTCAAAGCTAAACTAGCTTGGATATAAACCAGCATCATCAAGATGAGCTATCATGATTTTATAATCTAAAAATTATGCTCTTAATTGAGAAATTCAATTTCAAATGCCAAACTGCAGGTTGACAATAAACACACATGTAACCATCTCATGTGTGCATCTATAAGTGGTTCACATGATAGGTGAATGAGCCTATATTCACCTTTTATATATTCCAGAATTTGGGGATTTTAGTCCCAACATTAGTTGGTATAATCAAAGTATTATGAGAACAAGCAACACTAGAGAATTCTTGATGAATCTTGTAGTTCTTCTGTGTATACGTATCTGAATTCTCAAATAGCTCATTTAAAAATGGCAAATGAAAACATCAAGTTTATCATGGAATATGTTATCTCAATGTAAACTTCTGGTTTACTATGGCATAAACTTTTGCATCAGTAAACTTCTTATATAGTATCACTACTTTTGTATCAGTAAATTTCTGGTTTACAATAGTTATTTGCCTCAGTAAAACTTCTGGTTTACAATAGCTATTTGCCTCAGTAAAACTTCTGATTTACTATGACTGCTTTTGCATTAGTAAACTTCTGATTTTTTTGTGATACATGATATAGTACAAATTGAAGAATAAGGCAGGTCACTTCTCACATACATATTATTTCCAATCTTTTGGTCATTTATATTCTCAATATTGTAGCCATTTGTATTAGTAAACTTCAAGTTTACTACAACATGTATTTTGGCCATAATCATATAATATGAATGACATATTTGTATATATGCTATTAGAGAGCCTTCATTTATTATCCACAATCTAATATTTCTCATACACTACTGGTGTCATGTGTCTTCTAGACAAACAATTAACTCTTCAGAGTTGTTGATACATTTTGTACTATCAAATATTGCTCAGATACTTCTGGCATCATGAAGGAAAATCTTAACCAAATAAACAATATAAAAAAATTGCTTAAGCACAAAAAAACACCCCTTTATAATATTTTCCTACTTCATGAGAAAATTTCAATTGTGTTACTTCTTCAGGAGCAAATTTAAATTACAAAATATTGAGCATATATTCCCTCTTCTGGAGGTGAATTGTAATATATTTACATCAAAACTGCGTTCATATTTACAAGCTTTATTAATATTTCCACATTCATTTACGGGAATGGTTTAATATTTAGCAATAGTTCTCATCATTCTGGGAACGAAACATAATTATCGGAACGTGCATTTATCACACCAAATTGTGTGATGACTTAGAACCTCATTTAAGATAATGCTACGTCAGGAGAAAATCGAGGCATGCAAGTAATATAGAGAAATTTTCTATAACTTATCTTCAATTGTAACCATAGAAAGCTTAAAATTTTCACTTATAGTGGTCACATGCATATACCACTTCTGGTAGTAAACAAAATTTTGTTACAACGAGATATACAAACCTAACCACTTCTGGTGATTGTATATTTCTTGCGAACTTCGCTGGAGCTTAAGTTGATCTAACAATGTTATACACTTTCTAATTCTTTATTAAGATAATTAGGATTAAAAAAAATGCAAAATTGGGTACTATATACGTAGCATATAACCAAACAAGCGATGATAAAGATATTAAACCAAAAATAAGCAAAATGTTCAAATTACATTACACAAATTTGGCCACTCCAGACGTAAGTGATATCCACATCACTACCGCCGAGAAGAAAAGCTCACCACCTCAAGGATACAATATGCCTTATGATGCTTGGAATGAACAATATCTAACCAAAGAGGTAGGAGCGTCTCCTTGCATCAGAGAGGAATACTGAAATAGAAAGTAAATTCGAAGTAAGTGCTCAAAATTGCAGAGTCTCGTGTTGATAAAGTGTTATAAAACTAAAGATTGTAAAGTAAATAAACCAAAGACAAGCATAGAGAGAGATAAATATTTATTCAACTTCGAACTGGTGTACATAATGAAATGATATCTCGTCTATTTAAGAAATGAAGCAGCTGCAAGGCCTTTCGGGAAGAAGATGCGAGGATTTTCTTAAGCTGCTTGTAAGCTGCCTGCATGAGCTGCTCGCAACCTGTCTGTTAAATAAGAAGCTGCTGCTAGTCATTTCATTGAGTTACTTGCAACCTGCCTGCATCAACTACTTGTAGATAAAATTCAGTGAAATACTAAATGGATAATCTTCTTCAGGAAGATCATCAATAGGGGAGTAATAAATGAACATCCACAACAATATGTTCATAACAAGTAATAATTTATAGTAATTTAAATGGACCCCTTTTCCCATTCTATATAAAGTCTTTTAACTTTATCTTCCTCATTTTAGCATAAAATATAAGTTAATGTATTAATCACTTGTTACCGAAGCAATAATAATAATAATATAATTATTTATTAACTAGTTCATTTAATAGCATATTGTCTTGTAATAAAAAGTACTCCATTTGTATCTTCCCATAAAAACGAATCTAAACAAGGTCAACTCATTAATTTAATATGGGCAACTACTATGCGCATTAATTATATTAATGCTTCTTTATCAAAATGAACAGACGAATTATTTCAATACACTATCAGCTCTTGGAATACGTAGTTATTTCATAATTATAGTTTCTGGCCATGCAGGTATTATTTCATAATTATAGTTTCTGGCCGTGCAGGTATAAAATAAACATAAGGAGTTTAAAAATCTAAAATATTATATAAGTATTACTAAAAGAAATATTTGAAGTGATTGTCGATTGTTTAACCAAATAATCAGATTCTTCGCAAAAGTTATTTTAAAAAGTACCGGGGCTTCTGATAATCGGGAGAATTAATTAAGACAGTGATGGAAATAAGATTTTTAGAACAGGAAAATAATAAGAGCACAAGAATGTAAAGTGTATTTCAGCGATGATTAGAACTTGTCTATACAAGTAGTATCTTATTCCCCTTTATTGGGAATTTCTTAGTACAACGTCTACTCCTCTTAATAATTGAGCATTAATGAATATCTATATCATTAATGAAACGTTACAATAGGTAATCGTAAATGTTGCGTGATGATTCTGTAATGTTAAAACTCATTGATTCAAGATCTACGAATCTGCCCTATTTTCAGCCCTAGTTCACTTGACCGTATCTCTTCACCTCCTCAAATAGGTTCGAGTACCCGCTTTTAATTATCTCGTAGGTGTTTATCCCGTATCTCTTTGTACCGTATCTCTTTCTAAACTCTCATCCAGCTGTCGCTTTTCCATTGATCCACGTAGCTTGCTTCGTCATCTAATATATTACATGTGTAATATCTATTTTTACCAATATAATCATTTTGAAAGTATTTTTATTATATAATTATGTATGGTAAAATCGAGAGGCTCGAGGGTGTACCTCAAAAGCAAGTCCTCTCGAAAAGCAAGTACGAATCGATAAGCCTGGGCTCTAGGAATGTGTAGACCAATGTAATGGGTTAAACTAGATCGACACCACAGTAACCGAATCACAAAATATCCCCACTCAATCATCAATCCCGGTGGGAATCTAAGAGCCAGTAGAGCTATTTGCGGCTAATAATGCCAATCATGTATTTTACATCCGCAATTAGAATCGTTCCTTATTTAGGATTCCTCTACTATATAAAGGGGAATCCTATTCATTTGTCCACGTCCATTATCACAATTATCACAACGCTCTAGTTTTTACACACACTGTTGAATACAAAGCTCTTTTATTCATCATTAATCCTCTGTATTTGAATTGTTCACATTATTATTGCTGTTCTTACTATTCTAGGAAAACCACTCTCGAATCTAATCTAGATCGAGGTAGACAACATACAATTATACGGGTTTTATTCCCATAAATCGTTTAATCCATTTATTTGCTTGATTATTTACCAATTAGCATTGAATTGGATCGCATATCCCTATAACCACATTAAAATTTTAATTATTGCTCGTATTTAGAGGTAAACAACTTGGAGCCCACCATTGGACAAATTTAATTATTACTCGTGTTTCTTCTGAAACTCCTTTATGTTTGAAAGGAGGAGGAAATTGCGGAAATTCGAGTTGAACTTACTAGGGCTCGTCAAGACCACACCGAGCTCCTCGAGAGGGTAAGATAATTCCTTGAAACTTGGTAAAATATAGATTCCAATTTTATGATGGATCTTTTGGTTCCGCAGTACCAGTAGAAGGCCGAATTGATGTTGTAGCTCCAAGAAGAGGCCAGGGTGAAGGAGCCGAGACCCTAGGGTGGAGGAAGGACATGGAGCGCTTCGCCTCGGAAATGGATACTCTTCGGTCCCAATTAACTTTAATTGAGCGCCAGCTTTGAAGTGCGGAGGAAAAAAGTCTAGCTCGAGCCGGTAGGACCTAGGATATTGAAGCCATTCTTGCTAAGGCTAAAGCCAAATCGGAGGCGATTGCAGCCTCCTGTAAAGCCGATGTTGAGGCTGCCAATCTTTGGGCGCACGAAATGTCTGCTTCTGCTGAGGCTTGATTGTCTCGTGATTTTGCTCATGCCAGACAACGATCTCGGAGAGAGGCCAAAATTTGATCACGCTCAACTATGTCTTATAGAAAGACTAAACGGGCGTTGCAAATATAATCCGGGGTATTAATCCTAGAGTCGATCCCACAGGGAATTTACGTATCAAGAAAGCTGTTAAAATACTACTCAGCTGTCACCTGAAGTTATTTAAATTACTAATACTAAAGATTAAAACTAAAGATTAACTACGCTAAGGTATAAACAATTGTAATAAAAATCTAAGGTTATGGTTTCCCCCGCTGGTGAACTTACTTCTCGGATACTTCGTATAGCTTGATTAGTTATCTCTATCAATCATGAACACTCTATCTACCATAAATCTCTCTCAAGTAATTATGATAATTTACTAGACGCACTCTCTCAAGTTACGCTAGCTAGATTGCATTACAGTTCACTTAGATTGCACCCGAAGTATCGTTATCTCTAATCCAACCTCTAAACCCTCGGTTATGACTTTCGTCTATACTCTGGGAGTGGTGTTGTTCAAACAATTACCTAAATATGCACTCTCTCTCAAGTAGATACATAATAAATAGGCACAGCTAATTGAGGGCCCTTCAATCAACTACAACAAGAACGTAGTTGAACAAATAGAGTTTAATCAACCAATCAAAGCTATATTAATATCACAATAAGTTTATTCCCCAACGGGTTCTACCAAAACCCTAGGTTAAAGAAGTTAGCTAAACAAATTCATAAGAATAAAATCTAAAACAACTTGCATAATAGAACTACAAAGTAATGAAGAAAATATGTACAAATCGATGTCTTGCCGTCTCTTCGAATCCTTCGTATGTCTTCCTATTCGAATCCCCCTCCATGTAGTTGTGTTTTAGGAGTCTATTTATAAGTTTAGGACAAACCCTAAACGTGTAGGAGACTTCTATTTCAATTGGGACACACTTAAACCCGTCAAAACTCAGTTTTTCGCCGAACTGGGGACCCTGGCGTTTGGACCCAAAGGCCTGGCAGGGCTGGCGTTTCAGCCCTAACGCCTGGCTAATTCCAGGTAGGGTTAGGTTGTTTGGCTCTGTCACCCGGCTATCACCCGGGTGTCTCCTTTCGCGTATTTTTCGACGTATTTGCATCCCTTTAGCTCCGTTTNATGAAGAGATACATGCTCGTGGCTTTGACCTTTCTACAAAAATCGAGAAAATGAAAGCTTCGGAAGATGAAGCCGCCACTTTGCTCTCGGAAGACGAGGGTTCTGTTAGTGGATCCAATGGTGAAGCCTCTGAGGGAGATGCATCTGCCTAACTTTATCCGGGAGTGAGCCGGTGTCGAGGGGGCTAGCCTCGATATCGACTAAGTTGTACCTTTTCCTTTATTTCCTTTTGTAAGGCCCTGGTTGTCCCTTTTTGTACATATATTTTTCAGTATAATGAAAAATATTTCCTGATGTCTCTTTTTCCTTGCATGTTTTAATTGTCTCCACTGACGTATTCTTTTAGCTTAGTTTGCGATAGAAATAAACCCTTAGGTTTTTATTATTCGGAGGAAACTCCACGAGTTACAAAGGAAAGTCTCTGACTCCGAAGCTCATTTGGGAGTTTGTCTCGGGGACGGCATGTCTCGAACTCATATACGAGTTATCCCCATTGGCCAAGCTCTATGACTTAATAGGATAGGGTAGGCCCTTAAGTTGTATCAACGATTTCTCGAGCTTGAATTGTTTGTTTATGCTCGCAATAACTAGACCTTTAGGTTTGAATCGAATGATAGCGTTCATGAGATTGGCGCTTAGTCTCTTTTATATCAGCCCTTAGGATCTTTTAGGTTGGCCCTTGGGCTCTTTTAAGTTATTCCAATGGCCTCTAAAAGTGGCTATAACTTTTTCCTCTTCGGCTGAAAGACTAAGTGAAAATTTCTTTTGCCTTAGCATATATTTTTTATACCCGTTTTTTGAAGGTTCGATGATCAAAACCCTAGTTATCTTAACCCGTTTGTGTTGAGATGGTTAACATCCCGAAGGATGATTTTATCGAAGCCTTTTAATTATTTAGGAGCTGATTTTATCGAAGCTCTAATTTGTTTTCCTGAGTGTAGCCTTATTTAATTGCTCTTTCAAAGTAGTTGAAGGCCTTTAGTTTAAGCCGAAGTAGGACGTCTCCGAGCCACGTAATTTTGACCGTAGCCTTTTCATATGACCGTAGTCATTAATATGGTTGTAGCCTTTGAAATATTAGTCCCCAAGTGTGATGGCATTGGCCTGTATATCGGGGGTGCCTCTTTATGGTCTTATTACTTCGAACTTTAAATAGCTCGGGTAAGCAGTCCCCGGATGTTCGTGGTACTTTTGCATTTGGCCCTTGGGCCGTTCTTCATGAGTGTTAGTTTTGTGTAATAGATCATAATTATACGACTTGTATAATATCGACCCTACTTCATACATGAAATGTTTGGGAAAAAGAGAGAACTTTTTTGTATTATTCATACATGCGTACATGTTTTGCTATCGGGGCTCGACTATTCTACATGGACACAGTTCATTCGACCGTTTGGCCCATTACAAAATTTTTCCTGTCGAGACCCATTTACATAACATCTGAGGGTGATGCCCTTCAGTATTCGAGGTTGATTGGAAAGAAGCCTTTGATATTGTTGGATTATACCCAGGTATAAAATAGTTGTTTCCTCATTAAAAACCTCATCAGAAAAACCCATTTAAGATAAAAATCGGTCTAAGGGAAAAAGAGTGCAACACATACTTTAAAACCTGAGGTCTCGATTTCTTGGGCTGGGTACCTGCAATAAGTGAGTTTCTCATATTTAGGATAACGAAAAGGTAAATATCCATACCTTAGCTATAATATCGCTTGAGAAGTGATATGTTCCAATTGTTTGATGGCTCACCGTCCATTGTTCCAAGCTTGTATGACCCTTTACCGACTATGTCGAGAATATTGTAGGGTCCTTCCTAGTTAGGACAAAATTTTCCTTCGTTAGGGTCGCGAGTATTGATTGTGATTTTCCTTAAGACCAAGTCCCCAACTCCGAAGTGTCGAAGATTGGTTCTTCTGTTGTAGTATCTATCGATTCATTGTTTTTGGGCGGCCATTCAAACGAGCGCCGCTTCTCGTTTTTAATCCAGCAATTCGAGGATAATATTCATTCCCTCACGATTTTATTCTTTCGTTGCATATTGAAATCTGGCGCTGGGCACTCTGACTTCGACGGGTATTAAAGCTCTGGAGTTGTGGACCAAAGAAAAGGGGTTTCCCCAGTGCTGGATTTGGATGTCATTATATATGCCCATAGGACCTCGGCTAATTTTTCTCTCCACTTCCCTTTGGTTTCGTTTAGAATTTTCTTCAAGTTTTGGATGATGGTTTTTTTTGTTGATTCGTCCTGTCCGTTCACACTAGGATGATATGGCGTCGATAGTATACTATTTATTTTGTTGTTTTCGAGTAATTTTGTTACCTTACTTCTGATGAACTATTTGCCTTTATCACATACTATTTCAACAGGTACCCCGAATCGACATGCAATGTGATCCCATATGAAGTCGATCACTTGTTTTTCCATAACTTTTTCGAAGGCCTTCGCTTCAACCCATATAGAGAAATAGTTAGTCATAAACAATATGGATCTACATTTACCTGGGGCAGATGGTAGAGGTCCGATGATGTCCATCACCCATTTGATGAATGGCGACGGGGATAGGATCAAGTGAAGCTTTTCACCGGGCTGATGAATCATCGGTGCGAACCTTTGAAATTTATTGCATTTTTGAACGAACTCCTTAGCGTCCTTTTGCATGCTATCCGAATAATATCCTTCTCTGATGACCTTTCGAACTAGTGACTCGGCGCCAAAATGGTTTTCATAGGTGCCTTCCTCATAACACATAATCGGTACCTCCCAGCCCCAAACATACGGCCAACGGACCATCGAACGCACTTATGTATAACGTTCCGTCCTCGTCTAATGTGAACCGAGCTGCCTTAGTTTGTAGGGTCCTTGATTCATTGGGGTCTGAGCGTAGCTTCTCGTTTTTCAAGTATTCTATATACTTGTTTCTCCAATCCCATGTTAAGCTTGTGGAATTTATTTCAGCTTGCCTTCTTCGATTATGGAACCCGAGAGTTGGGCGACAGTCCCGGAGTTAATTTCATCTTTGTCGACCGAGGATCCCAAGTTGGCAAGTGCATCCGTCTCGATATTCTGTTCCCGAGGCATATACTGTAGAGTCTATTCCTTAAAGTGGTGCAAAGTGATCTGCAACTTGTCTAAATATCTTTCCATCCTATCTGGCCCAACGGGTATAAAAATATATATGCCAAGGCAAAAGAAATTTTCACTAAGTCTTTCAGCCGAAGAAGGAAAAATTATAGCCACTTTTAGAGGCTAAACTGACCCAAGTATAAAGAGCCCAAGGGCCAACCTAAAAGATCCTAGTGGCCGATATTAAAGAGCCTAAGGGCCGATCTCATGAGCGCTACCATTCAATTCAAACCTAAGGGTCTGGTTATTGTGATCTTAAACAAACAATTCAAGCCTGAGAAATCGTTGATACAACCTAAGGGCCTACCCTATCCTATAAAGTCATTTGAGCTTGGCCAATAGGGATAAATCGTATATTAGTTCTAGACATGCCGTCACCAAGACAAACTCCCAAAGACTTGCCTTCGTAACTCGGGGACTTGCCTCAGAAAAATAAAAAAACTAAGGGTTTATTTCAATTGCAAACTAAGCTAAAAGAATACGTCAGTGGAGACAATTGAAACATACATGGACAAAGAGACATCAGGAAATATTTTTCATTCTATTCAAAAATATATGTACAAAAAGCGCCAACCAAGGCCTTACAAAAGGAAATAAAGAAAAATCTACAACTTAGTCGTTATCGGGGCTAGCCTCCTCGACTCCGACTCAATTCCAGATAAACATGGGCAGATGCATCTCCCTCAGAGGCTTAACCATTGGATCCACTAACAGAACCCTCGTCATGGGAGAGCAAAGCGGCAACTTCATCTTCCGAAGCTTTCGCTTTCTCAATTTTTGTAGAAATGTCAAAGCCATGAGCATGTATCTCTTCGAGAGCCTCTCTCCGAGATTGCTACTTGGCATGAGCAACATCACGAGAAAGTTGCCTCGGTAGAAGTAGAATTTTCGTGCGCCTGAAGATTGGCGGCATCGACTCTGTAAGAGGTAGCAAGCCCCTCCGATTTGGCTTTAGCCTTAGCAAGAACGACTTCAACCTCCTCAGACCTACGAGCTCGAGGTAGACTTTCTTTCTCTGCACTTTGGAGCTGGCACTCAGCTAAAGTTAATTGGGCCCGAAGTGTATCCTATTCCGAGGCAAGGTGCTCCATGTGCTGCCTCCACCCTAGGGTCTCGGCTTTCTTCACCTTGGCATATTCTTGGAGCTGCAACATCATTAAGCCTTCTACTGGTACTGCGAACCAAAAGATACCATCACAAAGTTAGAATCAATATTTTACTAGGTTTCGAGGAATTATCTTACCCTCTCGAGGAGCTCGATGTAGTCTTGACGAGCCATCGTATGTTCCGCTCGAATGGATGCAATTTCCTCCTCCTTTCGAACGTAAAGGAGTTTCAGGTTGTCCCTCTCCTTTGTGAGCCTTTTGAGATCAACCTCATATTGGGTCAGCTCCATCCGGGATTTGAAGGACGTCTCTCGATGAAGCACCAAATCCAGCTCACAAACAAGGGGATTAATATCAAATTAGAAACGGGCACAAGCGAAAAGAAAAGGGAAAATACTTACCCACTTCAAATGACATTGAGCTTCATTAAAAACAAACAACTCATCCGGCTCAGGGTCATCTATGAGCCCATCGAAGTAGTCTCGAAAAGTGTCGCCTCCTTCATGGCCTATATCCGCATATTGGGTTTTCATAGCTTGAGCATCTCGGAATTACCCCTCGGAAAATGAAGGGACGGGCAGTGAATCATCTATATTTATTGACCTAAATGAATTGCTCGGGGCACACTCCTGTCTCCTAGGGGCCTCAGTGCTAGACCCTTTAGGAGAATCCGCCAATTTTTCAGCACAACAAGGAATTTTCTTACCAATCGATGGCTCGGAGACTTGACATACGTCTTCGTCCGAGATTCCCCCAACTTGTGAACAAACTGACCCATACACTGCTGGTTTGACGACCTTGAGAGCTACAATACTCCGTACCTCGTGGGCTACCAAAATGCAGTCGCCATCGTCATCTTGTGCGTCGACAGGCAAAACGACGGTGTCGATCTTTGATTTTCGGGCCTTGTTTTTCTTAAGTTTTGGGGTGTTGGAGGATGAAACCCTTCGTCTTTTCCTCTCCTTAGGCGGTTGTGAAACATCCCCTTCACCAGGCGGGGGCGCCCTCATGGCTACGCTCTCTCCGAGATTTGCACGAAAAGAATGGGTTAAAAACCGGTACTCCTACGGAAGAGCGTTGGCTCATAGTCAGAGGAGCTCACCATGATCCTTAGCTTCCCAGCGGCCCTTGGACACATCTCGCCAACAATGTTCGGAGAATCAGGAAGTGGAGGCTAGTTGGCGGACCTAGTCTTCGAGGTCCGGGACAGCATCAGGGATCCAAGAAGAAGCTGCACCACTGTATACGGTCAAAATTAGAAAGCTTGATTTCGAGGACTTGATGGTACCTCGGGATCGAGTTTGGGTAGTTCGAAGTAGGGTCCAGATTTGGCTAGAAAATGCATTCCTCGACGGAGTGAATTGAAGGCTTGGCATGACCAGCCTTGAGACAGTAAAATCTCGATAACACTCAAGAAAAGGCGGGAATATCTAAAGGACACGTGGATCAGAGTATGAATTGAGAGATAGGATTTGTACGAAATAGTACAAATCCATACTAGGTCATTATACAGCTCTACCAATAATAATCTTTGTCATAATTAGAAATGTACCATATTAGGGTTTTCCCCACCTATATAAAGGGGATCCCAATCATTTATAACACATGATCATTCACTACTTAAGATATTCTACTCTGGTTTTTTCTAGTTTATTGTGCTATACAATTGTTCTTCAACTTTAATGCTCTCAATTTGTTGTTCATACTTCATTGTTCTCAAATAACCTCGAGACCCCCGAGGTAATCGCACTCGAGGTCCCTATTGCTTGGGCAACGCTGGTTTGGTTCATCATTTCTTCTCACTTATACTTAATACTTATTTAATATTGACTTTATTAGAATAAATCTCATATTTTTAGAACCACAAATCACATTTAGTTGTTACCCACATTTTTCAAGGTAAACAGTTTGGCAATAGCTATGGGGCTAAAGATAATAGTGATTATTTTATTGATAGTTTTCTGATAACACACATTATTCTTCACACTTTTTCTTGTCCAAGATTCTTTGATTTCAGGATTAAAATATGTCTAACTCAACAAACATACCAGTACATGGAAACGATGGCCTCGGATTCTATAGAGAAAACAATGCAACAACTTTAGGTACCGGTGTGCCACCGCATAACCCTGGGGTAGCACCGACACCAAACCCAGTCGATGTTGGTTCACACATCACTTTTCACGTCGAATTGGGAACTGATATTGAAGGAAGTGTACACGGAGGGGACAAACCTGACGCACAAAGGACACAGGTTCGAGAAGAAAGGGAAGTCTATCTACAAGTAATTTTCGAAATGTTGCAAGCAAAACAAGTTGCTATTGCTCAGTTGCAGAGTCAGCAAAAGTGTCACGGCCCGAATTACCCTCCGGACGGTCTCGTGACGGAACCTAGTCTCTACGACTAGGTAAGCCGAAAATTTATGGAAAATAAGACAAAACAATAATAGAAACAGTAAAGAAGAAACAATGCTATAAAATTTAGCCGCTCGTCATTTACAGCTTTTACTTTCCCAAAACCCGGAACATCACAAAGTCACAAACTCTGAACTATTTTAGCTATATACAAAGGAATAAGGAAAATGTATCTATATATATCCTATATCTATACTAGAGTAGGGATGGGACTCGTGAGATCCTCCTGACGAGGTAGAATTACCTCGCGGTCTTCTAAGCAGCTGCTAAGATACGCCTAACCACTGTATGGTGCACTGGTACCTGGATCTGCACATGGGGAAAACATGTGCAGGAAAGGGCGTGAGTACTCCACATTCGGTACTCAGTAAGTGCCAAGCCTAACCCCAGTCAAGTAGTGACGAGGTCAGGTTGAGGCTCTACTGAGTTTTAAAACAAGTCAGTTCTAAATTTAAATAGTGAAATATAGATAAGCAATGATAAACAAGATTAATGGGAACTGGAAGAATTAATAACAGAAAGAGAGCCCTCGGCTCAGCACAACGTATATCCCAACAGTAAATATGCAATGCAGTACAAGGGAAAAGCTCCTGGATCTCAGTCAGTAGTCTCAATTTAAATATGCTATGCAGTACAGGGGGAAAGCTCCCGGATCTCGATCTGTAGTCCCAATTTAAATATCAATGCAGTACAGGAGGAAAGCTCCCGGATCTCGGTCCGTAGTCCCAATTTAAATATGCCATACAGAAGTATGTCAGATACGGATTAATTAACAGTTCAGGAAAAACAACAAGCAAGAATAAAGTAAAACTACCTAAGCATGGTGCAACTAATAGCAAATAAGAGGAAATCAAGTAAGGGCAGGTAAGCATGCTTATTCTTAAGCTAACTACTCAGTTAAGACATGATACAATAATATAGTAATGAAAATGAGTGATTCCATGGAAGGAAAAGTGGAATTTTAGCAACAATGACCCGTGTACACACTCGTCACCTCACGTACACGGCGTCCACGTAACAAAATCAGTAAAAAAATTTCTAAGGGGAAGTCGCCAACACAGAGTTAGGCAAGCCACTTACCTTGACTGCGCTAATCAACTCAATACCACGCTCTTGCCACGAGTATCCAACTCCGGGTGGCCAAAATCTAGTAAATTCGATTGCAAAATGTAAATAACACTTTAAGGAATCAAAATAGCTAATTAATTCAAAGCTAATACGCAATATTAGGAAATTCGCCCAAAAAATCCCACGGGTCCATATCTCGGAATCAGGTGAAAATCATATTTTTCGGACACTCATTCACTCACGAGTCTAACCATATAAGAATCTCTCAAATCAGAGGTCAAACACCTAATCCAAACTCAATAATTCTATCTATGAAGTTCATCCCATTTTTCTCATTTTCTACCCAAACTTTTCGAAATTAAAGGTTTAATTTAAGATTGGAATCATGGAAATTGATCTATAATGGATAGAAATCACTTAATAAAGTGAAAAATGTCAAAAAATCTCCCCTCCCGAGCTCTCAAATTCAAAAATGGTGAAAATAACATAAACCCTCGGATTTGGGTCTTTAGAAGAACTGCTGTTATTAAACTAGAAAAATCTGCTAAGGCTATTAGGCCAAAAATGCCCGTTTGGGCACCTGAAACACACCCGAGGCCCCCGGGACCTCAACCAAGATTACCAACTAACCCTAATACCTCATTAAAATTTGGTTGAGCCTTAAAAACACACCTCATAACATCAAAATCATTAAATATGCATAGATTCAAGCCTAAGAACTTATGAAATTTATAGAATTCACATTCGATGCCGAAACACGTCTAAATTCATCCGAATGACCTCAAATTTTGTACACAGGTCATAAATGGCATTACGGACCTGCTGTCGCTTTCAGAATTCTATTCTGATTCCAATATAAAAATTTCATCTATCGGCCAAAATCGCCGAAATTCTAACTTTCACCAATTCAAGCCTAAATCCACAACCAACCTGGAAAACACATTCCGAACACGCTCCTAACCCCGAAATCACCCAATGGAGCTAACGGAGTTAACACAATTTCATTCTAGATCCGTCTTCACACAGCTCTAGCTACAGCCTGATTTTAAAGGCTAAAATTCCCATTTAAGAACTAGTGTCTAAAATCACTCCGAATTTTACCACTCAACACTCCGACAAGTTTCAATAACATAAATAGACATGTGAGAAGAAGTTATTAGGGATCGGGGCGCTAACTCTCAGAATGACCAACCGGGTCGTTACATTCTCCCCCTATTAAGAAAATCGTTCGTCCTCGAACAAGTATAGAAACATACCTGAAGCTGTGAAAAGATGAGGGTAATGACTCCGCATATCCTGCTCGGTCTCCCAAGTCGCCTCCTCGACCGGATGACCCTTGTACTCAACCTTGACTGAGGCAATATTCTTCGACCTGAGCTTCCTGACCTGCCTGTCCAAAATAGCCACAGGTTCCTCAACATATGATAGATCCTTGTCCAACTGGACTAAGCTGAAATCCAAAACATGCGGATTACCGTGATACTTCCGGAGCATGGAGACGTGGAATACCGGATGAACCCCTGGTAGGCTGGGAGGCAGGTTTAGCTCATAAGCAACCTCTCTAACACGTCGCAACACCTCAAAAGGGCCAATAAATTAGGACTCAGCTTGCCTTTCTTCCCGAATCTCATGACGCCCTTCATAGGCGATAACCGAAGAAAAACCCGATCACCAGCCATAAATGCCATGTCACGAACCTTCCGGTCGGCATAACTCTTTTGTCTGGACTGAGTTGTGCGAAGTCTCTCCTAAATCACCTTCACCTTGTCCAGGGCATCCTGAACCAAGTCTGTACCCAACAATCAGGCCTCGCTCGGCTCAAACCATCCCATTGGAGACCTGCACCACCTACCATACAAAGCCTCATACGGTGCCATGAGAATGCTGGACTGGTAGCTGTTATTATAAGAAAACTCTATGAGAGGCAAGTAGCGATCTCATGACCCTCCAAAGTCTATCACACAGGCACATAGCATATCCTAGAGAATCTGAATCGTGCGCTCGGACTGCCCATCCGTCTGAGGGTGAAAAGTTGTACTCAATTCTACCATGGTGCCTAACTTCTGCTGAACGACTCTCCAGAACCGCGAAGTGAAATGTGTACCTCTGTCTGAAATGATAGATACTGGGATACCGTGGAGGCGAACAATCTCTCTGATATAAATCTCATCCAACCTCTCGGATGAATATGTAGTCAGCACTGGAATGAAATGGGCTGATTTGGTCAGCCGATCCACAATCACCCAAATAGCATCATGCTTCCTCAAAGTCCGAGGAAGTCCAACCATAAAGTCCATGGTGATCCGCTCCCACTTCCACTGTGGAAGCTTAATCTGCTGAAGTAGCCCTCCCGGTATCTGATGCTCACATTTGACTTGCTGATAGTTGAGACACTTGGCTACAAACTCCACTATACCTTCTTCATCCTTCGCCACCAATAGTGCTGACTTAGATCATGGTACATCTTCGCGGTACCCGGATGGATGGAATACCGCGAACTGTGGGCCTCCTTAAGAATCAACTCCCGAAGCCCATCCACATTGGGCATGCAGATCCGACCCTGCATCTTCATCACACCATCATCTCCTATATTCACATCCCTGACGTCACTTCGTCGAACCCTGTCCCGAAGGACCACAAGGTGGGGATCATCATACTAGCGCTCTCGAATGCGGTCATAAAGAGAAGATCGAGCCACCACACAAGCTAAAACCCTACAAGGCTCCGAAAGGTTCAACCTCACGAACTGACTAGCTAAGGACTGAATATCTAAGGCTAAGGGCCTCTCAACTGCTGGAAGATATGCCAAACTTCCCAAACTCTCCGCCCGATGACTCAAGGCGTCGGCCACCACATTGGCCTTCCCCGGATGGTATAATATAGTGATGTCATAATCTTTGAGTAACTCCAACCACCTACGCTGGCGCAAATTGAGATCCTTCTGCCTGAATATGTGTTAAAACTCTGGTGATCCGTGAATATGTCACAAGGAGCACCATATAAATAATGACTCCATATCTTCAGGGTGTGTCCAATCACTACCAACTCGAGATCATGAACATGGCAGTTTTTCTCATGCACCTTCAACTACCTGGGCGCGTAGGCAATCACCCTACCGTCCTGCATCAACATCACTCCCAGGCCAATCCTCGAAGCATCACAATAGATTGTATAGGACTCAGAACCGGTAGGCAATAGAAACACAGGAGCTATAGTCAGGGCTGTCTTGAGCTTATGAAAGCTCTTCTCGCACTCCTCAGTCCATATAAAAGGTGCACCCTTCTGGGTCAGTCTGGTCATGGGCGCTGAAATGGATGAAAATCCCTCCACAAAACGGCAATAGTACCCAGCCAAATCGAGGAAACTGCGGATCTCAGTAGCTGAAGATGGTCTAGGCCAACTCTGCACCGCCTCTACCTTCTTCGGGTCTACCTTGATCCCATCCGAAGATACCACATGGCCTAGGAATGCCACAGAATCAAGCCAAAATTTACACTTAGAAAATCTGGCATACAACTTCTTCTCTCTCAAAGTCTGAAGCACGGTCCTCAAGTGCTGCTCATGGTCCTCCTGGGACCGAGAATATACCAGAATGTCATCAGTGAACACAATGACGAAAGTATCAAGATAAGGCTGAAATACGCTGTGGATCTGGTGCATGAAGGCTGTTGGGGCATTGGTTAGCCCAAATGAGATAATAAGGAACTCATAGTGGCTATATCTCGTCCTGAAGGTAGTCTTCGGGATATCCGGTTCCTGAATCTTCAACTGATGATAACCCAAACGCAAATAAATCTTGGAGAATAACCTAGCACCCTGTAACTAGTAAAACACATCATCAATATGAGGCAATGGGTACCTGTTCTTCACTGTCACCTTATTCAGCTACCGGTAGTCAATACACATACGCATAGAGCATCCTTTTTCTTCACAAATAACACCGGAGCACCCCAAGGTGATACACTAGGCCTGATAAATCTCTTATCAAGAAACTCCTGCAACTGCTCCTTCAACTCCTTCAACTCAGGATGAGCCATGCGATAGGGAGGAATGGAACTGGCTGAGTGCCCGACAACATGTCAATGCCAAAATCAATGTCTCTATCGGGCGGCATACCCGGTAGATCAACTGGAAATACATCAGGATAGTCCTTAACAAATGGAAATGACTCAACTGTAGGGGTCTCAGCACTAACATCTCTCACATAAACCAAATACGCATCATACCCCTTTTCAACCATCCGCTGAGCCTTAAGAAAAGAAATGACTCGGCGGGGAGTATACTCTAAGGAACCTATCCACTCTAACCTCGGTAATCCTTGCATAGCCAGCGTCATGGTGTTGGCGTGGCAATCAAGAATATCATAGTAGGAAGACAACCAGTCCATACCCAACCCAATATAACGTCGAAATCTACCATGCTGAGTAATAGTAAGTCAGCCTTGGTCTCAAAACCACTAATAACAATCAAGCATGACAGATATACGCGGTCCACAATAAGAGAATCTCCCACAGGAGTAGAAACATATGCGGGGAAACTGAAAGAATCCCGAGATGTCCCCAAATGTGAATCAAAGTAAGAAGATACATATGAGTACGTAGAACCTGGATCAAATAACACGGATGCATCCCTATGACAAACAGGGAAAAAACCTGTGATGACCGAATCTGAAGCAACAGCCTCTGAAAGGGCTGGAAGAGCATAATATCTTGCCTGGCCTCCCCCTCTAGGGCGACCTCGACCTCGACCTCCCCGAACTCCACCTCGAGCTGTCTGAGAAGGTGGGGTAGCAGCTGGGGCTGGAAGAATGGCTGGAGGACTCGGTGGAAGACGTGGAACCCGATAAGTCTGAGGTAGTGCACCCCTCCTAGCTCTGGGGAAATCTCTGATCACATGATGGGGGTCACCATACCCAAAACAACCCCTTGGAGGACATGGCAGCTGCTGACTCTGGACTGGCCTGCTGGACTGGCTAGTGATATCACCTCGAGCAGGAGGCACATGAGATACTGGTGGTGCACAATAAGGCTCCTGAGGTCTAGGAGGAGCTGGAATACCATTGGCTACTGGCAGAGCTGAGTGAATGGGGCGACTCACAAAACCCCTACCATAGCGTGTTGCTGGTGTACGGGCTCCTGAAAAATGACTAGTTTCTCGAGACCTCTTGGCCTCTCTCTCCTCCCTGTCCCAGGCTAACAAAGTCTCAATCCTCCGAGCATCACTCACGGCATGCTGGTAATTAATATCGTTCTCCAGCTCTCTAGCCATGCTAGTCCGAATACTGGGGTGGAGTCCCTCAATAAAGCGTCGAACCCTCTCTCTAAGTGTGACAACCAAAGCTGGTGCATGGCGAGCCAAATCGATGTAATGGACTACATACTCTGACACAGTCATGGTACCTTGGCGTAGCTGCTCAAACTCCGCATGCCAAGCATCCCTGAGGCTTTGGAAAAACTCAAGTAAAAACATCTCAGAGAACTGAGCCCAAGTAAGTGAGGCTGCCTCATCCGAACTACTAAGCTCAAAATCACGCCACCATTGATAAGCTGCTCCCATCAACTGGAAAGCAGTGAAAGAAACCCCGTTCATCTCCACAATACCCATAGTGCTGAGAATGCGATGACACACCTCAAGAAAACCCAGAGCGTCATCTGAAGCTAATCCGTTGAACTCAGGTGGGTGGTACTTCTTGTACCTCTCAAGTCAGAGCTACTCTGCCTCAAGTACAACCACCCTAGCCTCATGCATAGCTGGAGCTGCTGGGGGCATAGGAATGTACTCTAGAACCTGCCCAATATGAACCCTATGCTCAGGAGTACGGGTTGCGGGAGTCTGTGTCCCTCCCCTGGCTTGGGATGTAGCTAGAGCTATCGGAAGTAGTCCTGCCTGAGATAGAGTACTGAAGGCACTCAAGAACTGAGAAAATGTCTCCTGGAGGGCTGAAGTAATAGTAGGGACCTCCAACTGTGGCTGTTGGGGGATCCTCTGCCTCTGCTTTCGCCGGTGCTCAGGCTGCACCGCGTGCTCATCCTCTGCCCCGACCCCTGCCTCTGACGGCTCTGACTAGGGGCTCGGGTGCCTGATCATCAGTACGTCTGGGACGGGTAAGAACAATCTGTAAGCAAGAATATAATAGATTTTAAGAATTTGATGACAGTAACTAGAACGATAAGAAATTCCAAAGGATATTATTGTTCTTAACAGATACATAGCCTCTGAAAGATAGGTACGGACGTCTCTGCACCGATCTGCGGGACTCTAATAAACCGGCTTGTGACTCCTATGAACCTAGACGCTCTGATACCAACTTGTCATGACCCGAGTTACCCTTCGGACAGTCTCGTGACGACACCTAGTCTCTAATAGAAACAGTAAAATTTAGCCGCTCGGTATTTATAGCTTTTACTTTCCCAAAACCCGGAACATCACAAAGTCACAAACTCTGAACTACTGTAGCTCTATACAAAGGAATAAGGAAAATGTATCTATATATCTTCTATATCTATACTAGAGTAGGAAGGGTACTCGTGAGATTCTGTGGATGCGGCAGAATTACCTCGCGGTCTCCTAAGATATGCCTAGCCACTGCATGGTGCACTGGTACCTGGATATGCACATGGGGAAAACATGCGTATGAAAGGGCGTGAGTACTGCACATTCGGTACTCAGTAAGTGCCAAGCCTAACCCCAGTCAAGTAGTGACGAGGTTAGGTTCAGGATCTACTGAGTCTTAAAACAAGTCAATTATAAATTTAAATAGTGAAATATAGGTAATCAATGATAAACAGGATTAATGGGAACTGGAATAATTAATAGCAGAAAAAGAGACCTTGACTCAGCACATCATATATCTCAATAGTAACTATGCAATGCAGTACAAGGGGAAAGCTCCCGGATCTCAGTCCGTAGTCCCAATTTAAATATGCTATGCAGTACAGGGGGAAATCTCCCGGATCTCGGTCCGTATTCCTAATTTAAATATGCAATGCAGTACAGGGGGGAAAGCTCCCGGATCTCGGTCCGTAGTCCCAATTTAAATATGCAATGCAGCACAGGGGGAAAGATCCCAGATCTCGCTCCGTAGTTCCAATTTAAATATGCCATGCAGAAGTATGTCAGATACAACTTAATTAAATAGTTCAGGAAAACAACAGGCAAGAATAAAGTAAAACTACCTACCCATGGTGCAACTAGTAGCAAATAAGAGGAAATCAAGTAAGGACAGGTAGTCATGCTTATTCTTAAGCTAACTACTCAGTTAAGAATGAAAATGAGTGATGCCATGGAAGGAAAAGTGGAATTTTAGCAACAATGACCCGTGTACGCATTCGTCACCTCACGTACATAGCATCCACGTAACAAAATTAGTATAAAAATGCCTAAGAGGAAGTCCCCAAAACAGAGTTAGGCAAGCCACTTACCTTGACAGCGATACTCAACTCAATACCACGCTCTTCCCACGAGTATCCAACTCCGGGAGGCCCGAATCTAGTAAACTCGATTGCAAAATGTAAATAACACTTTAAGGAATCAAAATAACTAATTAATCTGGAGCTAATACGTGAAATTAGGAAATTCGCCCAAAAAGTCCCTGGGCCCACGTATCGGAATCGGGTGAAAAATCATATTTTCCGGACATTCATTCACCCACGAGTCTAACCATATAAGAATCTCTCAAATCGAAGGTCAAACACCCAGTCAAAACTTAATCATTCGGTCTATGAAGTTCAACCCATTTTTCTCATTTTCTACCTAAGATTTTCGAAATTAAAAGTTGAATTTAAGATTGGAATCATGGAAATTGATCTATAATGGATAGAAATCACTTACCCAAGTTACCGAAGTGCAAAAGCCTCCAAAAATCGTCCCTCCCGAGCTCTCAAATTACAAAATGGTGAAAATAACATAAACCCTCGGATTTGGGTCTCTAGAAGAATTCCAAGGTATTTCTTCTACGCGATCGCGGAGAGTATTCCACCACGTGCGTAAAATCCCTTAATCGCGTTTGCGATCACGGACCTTCTCCCCTCACATCTACGATCGCGTAAGGGGCCATGCGACCACGTAGAACAAACACCGACCATTACTCAGACCTAGAAACTCCTATGCGATTGCGATCCGTGATGTGCGATCACGAAGACCAAGGTTCCCTCACTCTGTGATCGCGATTGGCCTTGTGCGATCGCGAAGAAAAAATTTCATACTTACCTTATGCAATCGCGGATATACTCCTGTGATCGAAGAGAACAAAGAACTACTGTAGAAAAACCAGAAAAATCTGCTAAGGCTATTAGGCCTAGATTGCCCGTTTGGGCACCCGAAACACACCCGAGGTCCCCGGGACCTCAAACAAGATTACCAACCAACCCTACTACCTCATTCAAACTTGGTCGAGCCTTAAAAACATTTCATAACATCAAAATCATCAAATATGCATAGATTCAAGCCTAAGAACTTATGAAATTTCTAAAATTCACATTCGATGCCGAAACACGTCTAAACTCATATGAATGACCTAAAATTTTGTACACAGGTCATAAATGGCATTACGGACCTGCTGTCACTTCCGGAATTCCATTCTGAGTCCAATATCAAAATTTCACCTATCGGCCGAAATCGCCGAAATTCTAACTTTTGCCAATTCAAGCCTAAATCCACAACTAACCTCGTAAACACATTTCGAACATGCTCGTAACCCCGAAATCACCCAAGGAAGATAACATAGTCAAAAGAATTCCATTACGGATCTGTCTTCACACAGCTCTAGCTACTACCTGATTTCAAAGGCTGAAATCCACATTTAAGGACTATGTGTCTAAAATCACTCTGAATTTTACCACTCAATACTCTGAAAAGTTTCAATAACATAAATAAATATGGGAGAAGCAGTTATTAGGGGATCGGGGCGCTAACTCTCAAAACGACCGACCAGATCATTATAAAAAGACTCCGAGCGGAGAAAGACCATAAACAACTCCTCGTGTTGAACCAGTCCCAGAGAGATCAATCAACAATGGGTCAGGAACTGACCCCACCATCATGAAAATGCTCGAAGAACTCACCAAGAGGATCAAGTCGGGAGAAAAAAGAATTGAGGACAACGACAAGAAGGTAGAAACATACAACTTGAGGGTCGACCAGATACCGGGAGCACCTCGAGTTTTGAAAGGATTGGATTCAAAGATGTTTGTACAAAAACCATTCCCTCGAGTGCAACGCCGAAGCCCATTCCAAAGAAGTTTTGGATGCCAGACATCCCAAAATACAGCGGGACCACCGATTCCAACGAGCACATCACCACGTACACTTGTGGTATAAAGGTAAATGATTTGAAGGACGACGAGATCGGGTATGTGCTATTAAATAAATTTGGAGAAATATTGTCCGAGAGGGCCATGATGTGGTACCAGAACCGGCCCCCAAACTTAATTGATTCATTTGCCATATCGACTGAGTCATTTGTAAAGGCACATGCTGGTGCCATAAAGGTTGCTACTAGGAAGTCCGATGTATTCAAAATCTAGAAAAGTGAGAACAAGATGTTGAGGGAATTTGTATCCCGGTTCCATTTGGAGAGAATGGAATTACCACCAGTCTTATATGATTGGGCTGTACAAGCCTTCATTCAAGGGCTGAATGAACGAAGTCCGATAGCTTCGAGACAGCTGAAGCAAACCTTGACATGCCGTAACTTTGGCGGATGTTCTTAACAAGTACCGGTCAAAAATTAGGGTCGAGGACGACCAGTTGGCAGCCCCTTCGGACTCAGTTTATCCAAGCAGGCTACTAGCAAACGAATATTTTGAGGTGCAACATACCTCAAAATGATCGAACATCAGATCGAGGTCAGAATTCTTGGGGACTCATGATTAAGACCGGGTTCGGTAGGCACTCAGGAATAGTGGAGGCATCCCGATTATCAGAATACAACTTCAGCATCGATGTCTCAAACATCATATCAGCCATTGGCAAGATTAGAGACACTAAATGGCCCAATCCCATACACACCGATCCTTCTCAGAGGAACCCCAACTTAATGTGCAAGTATCATGGTACTCATGGTCATAGGGCCGAGGGCTGCAGACAACTTAGAGAGGAGGTGGACCGATTGTTCAACGCGGGGAACCTTCGAGAGTTTCTCAGCGACCTAGCCAAAAACCATTTTCGAGAGAGAGACACAAACATGAAGAATGAACCAGTTTATCCCTAACATGTCATTCACATGTCATTGGAGTAGTCGACGTCCAACAGGGCCTCATATTCAAACGTACCAGAGTATCCATCATAAGGGAGAAGCGGACTCGGGATTACATATCACAGGAAACTCTCACACTCAGCGAGGAATACATCTCAGCCTTATCTCAGCCTTATAATAATGCATTGGTAATTTCTATCCTTTAAATAAAGTTCAAGTTAAACATGTTCTCATGGATCCAGGTAGTTCAGCAAATATAATCAGATCGGGGGTCGTGGAGTAGCTCGGGCTGCTTGATCAAATCATACCCGTCTCTCGAGTCTTGAATGGATTCAACATAGCAAGTGAAACGACGAAAGGGGAAATCATCCTCCCAGTCGACGTGGCCAGAACCATACAAGACACTATGTTTCATGTCATTAAAGAGGACATGATGTATAATACTTTACTTGGAAGGCCATGGATTCATAGCATGAGGGCAGGGCCATCAACCCTTCAACAAATGATGAAGTTTCCAATGAAAGATGGCGTGAAAACAATATATGGAGAGCAACATCTAGCCAAAGAGATGTTCGCATTGCACAATTTGGCACCAGTCTCGCACCATCCACATCAAAAAATTTGAAGGACAAACAGGTAGCCAAATAGCAATCACAATCCATACCCTGGGTTGAGCCCAAGGAACAGATGATCGATGAACAGGTGGTCGAGGACGACGAATAAGATTTTCTCACCCCTAGAGCCTTAGTTTCCTCCTAGAAATCAGATGCGACGAAGTCCACGGTCGAAGAACTCTAGCAGGTCGTATTGATCTAGCACCTTCTAGAACGAAAGGTATACCTGGGAACGAGATTAACCCCAAACTCAGGAAAAAACTCATTAAATTTCTTATTGATAACATTGATTTCTTTGCTTGGTCCCACTTAGATATGATAGGGATCCCACCGGAGATAACCACCCATCGACTAATTGTTGACCCCAGGTGTAAACCGGTGAAGCAAAAAAAAAGACCTCAGTCCGAGGTAAAGCATGCATTCATCAAAGATGAGGTAACCAAACTTCTCAAAATATGATCCATTAGGGAAGTAAAATATCCCGAATGGGTAGCTAACGTAGTGGTAGTACCTAAAAAGGGAAACAAACTCAGAATGTGTCTAGACTACAAAGATTTAAACAAAGCATGCCCCAAAGATTCTTCCCACTACCCAACATCGATTGTTTAATCGATGCTACGGCTCGCCATGAGATCCTTACTTTTCTGGACGCCTACTCTGGGTAAAATCCCATTCAAATTAACCCGGAGGACTAGGAAAAGACTTCATTCATCAAAAAGTATGGTACACATTGTTATAATGTAGTGATCTTTGGTTTAAAAAACGCAGGAGCTATATATCAACTCCTAGTTAATAAGATGTTGGAACATCAAATAGGAAAATCTATGGAAGTTTATATTGATGAAATGCTAGCTAACTCCATGCGCGAAGAGGACCATTTGACTCATTTGCAGATGACGTTCGATATCCTAAGAAAGTACAACATGAAGCTCAACCCCAAGAAATGCGCTTTTGGAGTCGGCTCAGGCAAGTTCGTGGGCTTCATGGTATTGAACATAGGGATCGAGATCAACCCAGATAAAATCAAAGCCATCGAGGAGATCACCGTTGTATACAATGTAAAAGTTGTGCAATGGCTGACCGGACGAGCTGCCTTAGGCCGATTTATCTCAAGGTATCGAGGAGGTTTGTTACTATAAGTACGTGTTCTAAGGGAACTATTAATCTAGCCCCGAGATGGTGCCCGATATCGAGGGGTTCTATTATTCAAAACACGGGATCTAAAGAGCCGACGTCAAAATTCAAAAGATTTTCATTGCATAGAAGTAATAAAAGACTTGGGGTAGAAATTCCTTTTGCATTCACAAAATATATTTACAGAACGAGTCTTTACAGGGCTCCCCCAAGGGGTCCATATGCAAAAAGGAAAATAGAAGGCAAAAATGGTGAAGCAAGTCTATTCTTCGCCTTCAGTGCTAGCTGAGTTGCTATTGGAGTCGCTATCAGAGCTTTCGTCTGAGGAAGTTGAAAGTGCCGATTCTTCTTCTAAAATCTTGGCCTTCTCAATCTAAGCAGATAGATCGGCACCTTTGGCACTTTTTTCTTCAAGGACCTTCCTCCTAGCTTGTGAACGAGCATGAGTAATGGTCCGAGTCAGTTTGAGCCCGGCCTCTTCGGATATCTTCCTCGCCCGATCGTTGGTGGTAGCTGCATCTTTTTTGTATGAGGCTACATGGTCATAGGCCTCAGCTTTGGCCGCATATAGCAAAGAAATCCCCTCCTGGGCGCTCCGAAGAAGGTCCTGGGTTGAGGTCAACTCTTCCCGTAAAAGGTCCCTCTTCGAGGAAATGATTTCGCTCTGCCTTTTTCGCTCAAAGATCTCCGCATCCTTGGCTGCGGCTTCTTCCTGAAGTTGACCCGCCAAGGAATTCTTTTGCTCGATCTGTAAAACGAATCAAGTTAGTGAAGAAACGACATACGAGAATGAAGCTAGTTCGACCCTGGTGCATTCCCTCCAGACTAGTCCAAAGCTCGTTCAGCTCCTCATCCTTTCTGTATGAGGAAATTTTTGATGCATTAAGCTCCGATTCGAGCTCCTCGAGATCCTTCTCACGCCTAGTGAGCTCGTCTTAAAGCTTAGAAAAGGCATGGTCATACAACTTCTTGACCTATAATATGAAGGAGAGGAGTTAGAAAAACAAAGATAGAAATTCGTAGCAAGTTAAATGTCGAAGGGGATTACCTGCTTTTGGAGCTTTCCTGCTTCCTCGAGGGCGATGGGGGAATCAAGTTTGGTATACTCCTCGAGGCCAATGAAGCAGTCTTTGAATGTATCGTCCTCTACCTGAGAGGCCCCTACGTCGATGGTGCCCCTATTATGAGCATCCCTTATCTCCCCTAGAGAAAATGAAGGGCCTAAATCGGAGTTCTTGCTTGGCCCTGAAATAGTTCGGATTCAAGCTCTCCAAACTTGCCAGATATGGACTCACCAGCACGGACTGTACCATGTCCTATTTGAGGCTCGGGACTGCACCTTCCTATGTGATTTTTTCTGCTTGATGTTAGTCCTAGTCGGCCACCTCCGACTCAGAGGCCCCCCACCAGACAGCTTTCAGAGCGTCAACACTCCATCTTACTTTTTGTGCCAAAGGGATTTCATCATTGTCATCATCTTCATCTGTGGCACGCAGACTCACCGCAGTAGCTGAGGTTAAGACGTGGCATCAGTCATAGGCTTGCGGACTTTGGTTTTCTATGATTTTGGAGACTCATCTGATGTCTCCTTCTTCCTCTTCTTACCTTTTTCAGGTTTCGATGTTTCTCCTTCACCATGTAGGGGAGGTCTCATTGACACATTGTCCCTAAGGCCTGCACAAACATGATGTATTAGGCTTACTGCCACAAAAAACACTTACATGGAATTTTGCAACAACTGCATGAAGGGCTTACCATGGTTCTTGGCCTACCACCGCGTCTTGGCCAAATCCCGCCAAGAACACTTTCCATAGGGAAAGACGAAGTCGAAACTTTTGATCCATCCCGGGAGGTCTAGGACCGAGCCAAGGAACCAAACACTGGCTGCATAATCGAAAGAGGATCGATTCAGAAAAAGTAAAAGGAGGAATAAGATGTATTCGAGGCAGTGATACTATACAACCGTATCAAATGGTCGACGGTGAAGGTCATTCCCTCGACCCGGTTGGAGAAATATCAGAGCATATATACAATCCTCCTGAAGGAAGGATATATTTGACCGATTGTCGCTCGGTATTTACGGAAAAATTCAAGTATCACTAGGTCTATCGGTGAAAAAGAGGAAGAGTCTATGGGTCCCAGATTAAAAGGGTATGTGTAGACACTGAGGAAGAGAATTTTGTATGTTACTATGCTTTCCTCAGCTTTGGGGATCTCAACTTGTACTGCCTCTCCCCGGTGACAATCTAATTTTACTCACTCCACTTTGGATATTATGCTGATATATCTAGACATGGGCTCACATCGGCCAGGTGGGGAAGGAGGTCTATCGATAGTGAGATTGGAAATTGTATCGAAATCACCGAGGATGCATTGCTTGATACTCGATGGTGTTTTTTTCTTTGCCCTTGGACTGGCGTGCAAAAGAAGAAGTGATTTCATTCTAAGGTACCGTATTAGAAGTACTAGCCATAACTATAACGAAGTTTGTTAGAGAAAAGATGAAGAAGCAAGCACAAAAGGAAGATGAATGCAGAAGAAATTGGAAGATCGCTCTAAAAACTTTAATATGGATTTTTGTATGAAAGGCAAGCATTTGGGGTATTTATAGAAGCCGTTTGAGTATGGTTTCGGGAGCTAAAAAGTTGAACCAAACGGTTCGTGGGCTTCTCGATAATCGTGCTAACAACGACCTTCGCACATCCTTTGAGTCATGTCTTTTTATGCCCAGACGGGCTGACGTCACAATGGGGATATTGAAGAGGCAAGTATTCAAGACCGTTTCTTATCACTTTACTATAAGAAACGCGAGGACTATCTGTATACGACTAAAATTTGAGAGACCAAATTTATGTTTATTATGGCATTTCATAGCACATCTGCAGAAGGCTCGAGCTACAGCTCGAGGCCCGACCCCGAGTGTTCCCTATGTTCGACCTCGGGGCAATGCAAATCGGTGACTATTGTGAGCAAGCGGCACGTGGGCGAAGTTGACCAGGTTTCCAAGAATAGTACAAGTTCGTACCGTGATATTAAATAGCTTTACCAGCTGCATATCTTTGTGGTAAATATTTATGTACTATTATGGGATTCCCCCTCCTATCTAAAGGGGACCCTTGTAATTTTTTGCTCATATGACATTCAATACAAGAACAAGAACATTCTCTGCTCTCTAACTCAAACATTCTCCATTAATTGTTCTTTTGATTTATTGCTCATATTATTTCATTTCCTTTATTGTTCTTCATTTACTACTCATCATTGATCATAAATAGCTTCCTTCGTGGCCCATAGAACTGTTATATTTTCATCGAGCATTCACCATTATCCCCGAGCCTCGACCTCGAGGACTTATTTCGGCCTGCTCAGAGAGATCGACTTAAGGCAGTCGGGTTTACCTATTTCGATTTTTTATCACTCTTATCTTATTTCTTTAACTCACACTTAGAAGCTATTTCCTAAACAACTAGTTCTAAAATAAATTTTAGAACCATAAATCAAATTTGATTGCAATTACCATCTTCAAGTTAAACACACATTTTTCGAGGTAGACAACCACGAAATGGAATTCATATCAAAGAAGGAAATTTATCGAACAAGAAACCAAAACTCTGACGACAAACGGACTTACGTTTCATGTTCCATTCCTCGGGAAATGTCATCCTCTCAGCAGGAATCAATCAGAGGTCTTAACACGGACGAATCCACTCATCCAGCTCCAGTCCTTATATTCATCTATGCTCGAAAATACTGTTTTAGTAGCCTGGCGCTGGAGCTTTATCAAACCACTCGATTTTTCTCGAGAAAAATCTGAGCAAGATCACTATGTGCCAAAAAGAGGGGTGAACCTGCCCCAAAGTCACTCGATACTGGCAGCAAAAGTCGAGTATAATCGGGTCCACGGGCCCCAATTTTAAAGGGTAAGTGTAAACACTAAAAAATCTTTTTACATGAGTAGTGATATCCTCATCAGGAGAAGGAGCCACCACTTCTTTGTCTTCCCAATTGCAGTCCATTTTTACTCGCTTGAGATCATCCTCATATATCGAGCAAATGTAACCGGACATGGGTTCACACCAGCCAGGAACTGAAGGAGGTCTATCCACCTTAAATTTGGAGGTCAGTTCGAATGGCCGGGGAACACACTTCTCCACCCGTAGCTCCACCGGTGTCTTGTCGCTGGCCAACTGCGAGGAGGAGGCTCTTTCCTTCTGCGGCACTACTTTGGTGGTCTTAGCCATGGTTGTAAACAAGAAAGGTAAAAATCAAGAATATGACTAGAGAAAAAATAGAATGAAGTAAAAAAGGTTTGAACGACGGGAGATTTGATCAAAGCAAGAGAGAAGTTTGAAATCAATGAGGAAGTTGGTATTTATAGATTTAAAATGACGGTTCAAAGTCACTAGCGGCCGATCTATGTACAGTAAAATTGAGGTTTTAATTGTTTCTTATTCAAGTTGGTATTAATTGGTTCTTATTCTTCCATTATAAGAAACACATGAACTATCTATGTACGGTAAAATCGAGATGCTCGTTATAAGGGCTCGAGGGTGTAGCTCGAAAGAAAGTCCTCCCCAAAAGCTAGTACGCATCGAAGTAAGCCCGAGCTCGAGGAATGTGTAGACTGATGGAACAAAATCAGACCAGATCGACACACCAGTAACAAAATCACGAAATATCCACGCTCAATCATCAATCCCGATGGGAATCTCGGAGCCGGTAGAGATATTAGCGGTTAACAATGCCAATCATGTATTTTAATTCCGCAATTGGAATTATCCCTTTTTGAGGATTCCTATACTATATAAAGAGGAATCGTGTTCATTTGTACACGTCCATTATCACAATTATCACAACGCTCTAGTTCTTCTCTCATTGCTGAATACAAAGCTCTTTTGTTCATTATTAATCCTATGTATTTGAATTGTTCACATTATTAGTGTTCTTACTGTTCTAGGCAAACCTCTCTCGAATCCAATCTAGATCGAGGTCGACGACCTACAATTATACGGGTTTTATTCACATAAATCGTTTAATTCATTTATTTTCTTGATTATTTACCAATTAGCATTTAATTGGATCGTATATCCTTATAACCACATTATAATTTAATTGTTACTCGTATTTCGAGGTAAAAACTAATGTTGAATTAAAACATATGACGATGGTGGGTGTTTGGAATATAATTTAATAAATAAAATTAGTTTTGAATGTGAATTTACAATTTTTTACAAAAATATAATATATAAAATATGTTATGCTCCAACTTAAGCAGACACACATGACATGCGATGCCTTATCTTTAATCGAATGAACATGTAACAAGAATTTAAAAGATGCCCTGACCTTGTGTTACAGTTTCTACCTTGTTTGCGTAGTGTCGATTGTGAAAAACCTTCATAGGGGCATTACTGATTACACTTGATCTGTTACTATCCGAAATCCCAACCTCAAGGTCATTATGCCGTCTAACATCTACTTGCCATGCAGACCAACACTAGATACTCAATTAATCATTTAACAATTTGAAACAGAGTAATAAAAATTATTAACGATTCATAAAACGAAAGTACATAAGATAAATCCATAATATAATAGAGTCTAGTCAAATCCCAGAAACATGGAGTCACCAGCACATCAGCAACTAGCATACTACAAAGCATAGTCAAAATGAAATACAACTGTTCGAGATGAAATAAACAATAAAGATATAATAGAACGGGATTTCAGAGGCTGCGAATGCCAATAGTTCTACCTCAAGTCTCTGTGTAGATATGATCCAAGAAAAAGCATTGATAGATGTCGTTAGGACCAATAATCGAATCTGCACAATAAGTGGAGAAGTGTAGCATGAGTACAACTGACCTAATATACCTAGTAACTATCGAGCCTAACCCCGACGAGGTAGTGACAAGGCGATGACAAGAATCTTACCGAATCCTATGCACATGTATACATATATGTCACGATCCGAAGTTCACATCCTTATGATCATGATGGGGCCAAACGTTTCACTTGCTAGGCAAACCAACATAAGCTATATTTATTTAAACATTTTAACAATCCAAATAATATTATAAAAATAAAATCGAGTAGTCTGAAATAAGGTGATAAACTAATAAACGATGTAATCCAAATACAATCCCAAAAACAGAAATCGTGAATACACGAGCGTCTAGAATACTACAGATAATAGTATGAGTAACACACAACTAATTGATAAAAATAAACAGCTAAGGTGACATAGGGAACTTCAGGACTGCGGATGCCATGTAATCGAACTCAGCGCTGGTAGGACCAACTCCAGTATCTGCCCAAGAAGTGCAAAATGTCGTATGAATACTATCGATCTCATGTACTCTGTAAGTACCGAGTCAACCTTGATGAAATAGTGACGAGTCTAAGGTTCACCATTTACAATAACCTGTACGGAATAATAATAATAACAGGAAGAAAGGAAATTGAAGTAAAGCAGTCAAGTTAAGAAAACAATATCGAAGTCCAATTACCAGAGTGCCCAGAAGAAAAAGTGTCATAATCTCGTATCCTAATACCGAGGTAAATCCAACAATCACAAAATTAAGTACCACATATATATAATATATGGCGGCGCGCAACCCGGTTCCACTATATCATCATATGTAAATATCATAATCCGTCCTTATTCCGGCATTTCAATTCATTACCTTCCAATTTTTGTTGCGTTGTGCAACCCGCTCCCTAAGCAATTTCAATAAACATAAACTATTCAACAACAAAAATTTACATAAAATTCTAATCAAGAGGGTAAATGTACGAGGCAATAAAGGATCATATAATAATAATAATCAAAAGATCTCTAACAACTCGAATTTTCAACTTTACCAACTCATCGGTATCTCTGAATTAAACAACTCATGCAAGTGAATTCACATTGTAGAAGGCAACAAATATTACATAACTATAAGGCAAGTAAAACATGTGACCATTTCAATTTACAAGCAAAGCAAGTAGAGACAAGTAGCAAATAAACATGGAATCAAGGAAGGGACGGGCAATTTAATGCAAGAATTTTTGAATGACAGGTAACAATGATGGCGTGGAAGTCAAATAGGCATGTAACAATTAAGGTGTGAAGTAAGATATATCAGGAAATAAACAAAAATATAGAAACAAATATCATGACGACGTATATACACATGTCACCTCTCATATACGTCATTTTCCCACGTAAATCAAATATCACATAGTTCATGGTTCCCTTATTCGCTCAAATAAAGGTTAGACTCAACACTTACCTCGCTCCTCCAATCAAGCAATTAATCAACCACGACCTTGCCTTTCCAATAAGCCTCCAAACCAACCAAATCTAACAAATTATAGATTAAGTGACACAAAATAAGTCATGACCCAAAATCCCTAAGGTCGTGATAACGCCGGACACAAGGTCAGGCAAGCCAAACCATTAATTAATTGAAATAACTTTCCAGTTTTAACATTTTCAAAATCGTTACCTTTTCTTGCATTTCATAATCAAATAAACAAATTTTAGTAAACTTAAATACGACAGCACATCAATTCAATTTAATGAAATAAATCCCAACATATCCCTAGAACCCGGTGTCACAAGTACATGAGCAATTTTTAAGAATTTTACAATTATTACAAAGTCAGTGCGAAATACAATTGGAAAAGAAAATTTAAAATGAGACAGATACAGTATGAAGGTCACTCTATCAGCTGCGGATCACCTCCGGAAGGTGCAGCTCGCCTAAGTCTCCGAATCCTCCATATTTCTATGAAAATACCTATGCAATAAAATGCACAGCAAGTGCAGCATGAGTACAAAAACAACGTGTACTCAGTAAGTCGCCCGCCTAACGTCAGAGAGGTAGTGACGAGGGGGAAAATTAGACTCTTACTAAGGTCCGACAATAGGACATATGATAGAATATGATGAAATACAATAGACATGTAAGACAGTGAGCAACGAGTACAGATCAAGTACAGAAATCCAGGTAACCACTGAGAATAAACAACAATATACACTTTCCTTTTTCCCAAATACATGTCAAGCCAATACCAATAGAATAGTACCAAACAGTCATGCGCATACAGGGGTAAAACAACCGGCCGGAGTCATAAGATATTCAACCTCTCTATCCACTACTGAAGGATCGATCGGCCCATCCCAAAAGTGCATCTCTCAACCTCTCTATGCACTGCTGAAGGATCGATCGGCCCGCCCCAAAAGTGCGGCTCTCAATATCTCTATGCACTGGCGAATGATCGATCGGACCGTCTCAAAAGTGCATCTCTCAATCTCTCTACACACTGCCAAAGGATCGATCAGCCCGTCCCAAAAGTGCGCCTCTCAATATCTCTATGCACTGCCGAAGGATCGATCGGCCCGTCCCAAAAGTGAATATGTCAATCTCTTTATGCATTGCCGAAGGATCGATCGGCCTGTCCCAATAGTGCATCTCTCAATATAATAATCCTCTTTGTGCACTGCCGAGGGATCGATCGGCCCGTCCCAAAAGTGCACCTCTCAATATAATACTGCTGGCCTGCTCACGAATCATACATGCGACTCAGGTGCTCATAAGAATACATACACAAATACAGGGTCTTCTTGCTCGCGAATCACTCAAGAGACTCAGGCACCCAAAGTTACACAAATCCACATAATAAATTCGTATTTTATCAAGAAAACCATTTTTCTCAGGAATGGAAAGTCTTTATTAAAAGAAACATGAAATATATGTGAAATATTTATTTTTGAAACTCATTTGTTAAGTTTAGTAGTACTCAATGACACAATCCACTCCAGGTGCACATATATTCATAGCGGAAACAATTTTCTTTTAGAAGGTTAACAATATGAACTGTTGTTCTCTTTTGAAATATTCAATTACGTTTTCGGTCATATTAGCAGTTTAATATTACAGGCAGGGTTAGAGGTACACACATAAAGCATGCTAGTGGGTCCTAGGCTACCCGGACATGGCATAATAGTAGCTACGAATGGACTCCCATCACCTCGTGCGTACGTAGTCCCCGAAGATAATAACATGTATTGAATTAATTCACCTAGGGGGACGATTCCCCCTCACGAAGTTAGAAAGGAGACTTACCTTGCTCGGAAATTCCAACACCGGCTTCTAATCCCTTCCGATGACCCCAACGGACGCGCAACGCTCCGCAACTACGACATAAATGACAAAGCAGTGCAAATTCATCCTAATACTCACAACAAATTCAGATTATATACTTTCCCAAACCCTGCTCGAAAAATGACAAAAATGCCCTCGGGCCAACGTGCCCGGAATCCGAAATTCTCGAAGATACTCTCTACCCATAGCCTTACTAACTCAATTATATAATTTACTCAAATATTCATCCCCAATTCGTGGTTAAAAATCCAAATTTTCCATATTCTAGGTTTCTTCAAAGTTTCCCAATTTTTCTACCAATTTCAAACTCAAAAATCCATGCAAGATCTTGTATTTAACCTTAGAAAGAAGTAGAACACCTTACCTCTTGATGCTTGGTGAAATACCCCTTGAAAAGCTCTCCAAAAATCGCCTCAACCCAAAGAAAAATGATAGAGAAATGGCTCAAACCGATATTTAAAACATTATGCCCAGGCATTTTCCGAACCTGCGGTCCTTCCTCCGCACCTGCGATCTCGCAGGTGCAACCAAATCCACCGCACCTGTGGTTATCCTCAATTCCTGTACAAATCACACTTGCCGCCCCATTGCCTACACCTGTGGCTTCGCGGGTGCGGAATTTCAATCGCACCTGCGGTTCCCAGCCAAACCAAGCCCAAACCCACACCTGCGACTCCTAGGCCAGACCTGCGGCTTTGCACCTGCGGTCAAAGCCTCGTAGGTGCGGTTGCACCGGATGGCAGCAGTTCAGCCCTTTTCCAACTTCAACTTTGATCCGTTAAGCACCCGAAATCCACCCGAGGCCCCCGGGACCCCGTCCAATTATACCAACCTATCCCGAAACATGACACGGACTTGCTTGATCCCTCAAATCACATCAAACAACGCCGAAATCACGAATCGCACTCAAATCCAATTCGTTAAGAACTTAGAATTTCAAACTTCTACATCCGATGCCGAAACATATCAAATCGCGTCTAATTGACCTCAAATTTTGCGCACAAGTCATATTCAACATTACAGACCTGCTCCAACTTCCGGAATTGCATTCCGACCTCGATATCAAAACTTTCACTTCCAGCCGGATTTCTCAAAAACCTTCAAATTTCTATCTTTAGCCAAATGACTTCAAAATGACCTTCGGATATCCGAATTCACTTCCGATCATGATCCCAACTCCAGAATAACCATATGGAGCTATTCCCAGACTTACAATCCCAAACGGACATCAACCTCACTGATATGCACTCCAACCCCAAATCCATGAAATCCTTCTGAAATGCTAACCCCCATAATATATGCCGAAACGCTCCCGGGTTATCCAAAACCTGATCTCGACATACACCCGAGTCCGAAATCATCATATGAACCTGCTGGAACCTTCAAATCCTGATTCGGAGATCGTTTACTCAAAATTCCAATATTAGTTGATTTCATAAACTTAAGGCTTCTGAAATGAGAATTTTCTTTCCAAACAACCTCTAACTTCCTGAAATTCAATTCCGACCACGCCCACGGGTCATAATACCTGAAACAAAGCTGCTCACGGCCTCAAACCGCTGAACGGCGCGCTAGAGCTCAAAACGACCGGTCGGGTCGTCACAAAATAAACTTTAGAAAGTACACTAATTAAAGAGGTTCAATTTTGATCATTTTTGAAAAATTCAAAGCAAAACTCGATTATCAATTCACCCTGAGGCCGGTTATGTTGTTTCAAAATCCGACCTCAATTTGAGGTCTAAATCTCAATCTTTTTTTTTTACAAAATTCCCCAATTTCACCAAAATCCTTAATCTCTACCATGAAAATCCTAACTTTGATGTTGAAAGATCATGAAAAGTAATGGGAAAATGAAAGAAAATCGATTAGAGTCACTTTCCAATGAATTTGGGGAGAAAAGTCACTTGGAAAATCGCCTCTAGAGTATTTAGGGTTGAGAAATTGTGTAAAACAAGCTAAGTCCTGTTTTACCTCTATTTTATCCAACTGTAGATGTTGCAATTATGAGGTCTTGTTCGCAATTTCGAACAACGCAAATGCGAGACACGGGCCGCAAATGTGAACCCTGCCTCAGAACATCAGAAGTTATAAATGCGATATTTTGATTGCAAATGCGAGTATTCCACCATCGCAAATGTGACCGGAAACTTTGAAATTGCGAAGCAGACTCAAGTGGCATGTGATTGCAAATGCGACCACTTTATCCGCAAAAGCAAATGACAACAATTCAAAAAAGCACAAATTCTCACTAATTCCAGATTCACGTAGCCCAGCCCATGCTCGCGAATATGAACTATTCTTGGCCAAAACGAGGCTCGCAATTTACAAGCCAGACCTCTCAAATGCGGTATCTGCAACATCTTAGCTGAACTAGTATTGCACCAGCAATTCCTACAATAACCAAACTCATTCGAAAAATATCCGAAACTCATTCGAGTCCCTCGGGCTCTAAATCAAACATGCATACAAGTGTAAAAACATCATACGAACTTGCTCGCAAAATTAAATCACCACAATAATATATAAATCTTAAAATCAACCATAAAAATGAATGAAATTTCTCCAGCCAGACCTAGTTCCAACATATAAACACCGTATCAACTACCATACGATATACCAGAAAATGACCACATACCTTTGTTGAATCAGCACCATGCACCGCACAACTCATCATCTGACCACAATGACGCTCCCTGAACCTTAATAGCCAAAATTCCATAAATCTGATGCTGCCAATGCACCTCATGACAAATATACATACACCCTGCTATAATGCTGACGATACCACCACAACAGAGGAAATGTGCAGAAATTCATACTCAACTGCAGAGTTAACAAATCCTTTAATACCTCATCTTGACTAGAATCATCATTTTAGTATGAACTTGAATAAATTTATTTGTTCTCTAGTATACACTTCACATAACCTCATCGCACTAGTCCCTGATCCAAAAATCTCGTCTCACCCAGTATGAACTGCTCAGACAACAAACCACCCCAACTTGACCAACAGCCTCACATGATACCACATCGCGCCAATAGGCCATAACTCTAACATGATAATAACAAACGACTCAGGATGGAACTATTCAACTCACACAATTAATATGAGTTCTTACCAGAAAATAGGAATTAAAACATAAAAAAATAAATATAGGAACCTTACTCATCATCACACCGTTGCGGCGTGCAACCCGATCCAAATAACATACCCATGGCGGCGTGCCACCCGATCCCAAATAGCATACCTGTGGAGGCGTGCCACCCGATCCCTAATAACATCACCGTGGAGGCGTGCCACCCGATCCAAATAACATAAAACTCACGTAAGGAAATATATACAGAGCTGATTCGCTCACTATTACAAATTACTGAATATTGATCACAAGCATGCTAAGTGCATAATACCATCTTGGGGAGACTGATAGACCCGTATGCAACAAAGCTCAAGCACAACTGAGGTGCGATATATATATACACTCTGGATATCAAGAGCTATCCTGCTCACATAACATCCCCACTACGCGGGACCTTAAAACATAAGAAATTATCAAGCCCTTTCACAACTCGCACGGCACAATCACAATGACACATGAATTCGACAAAGACGGAACAACACTCGCTGTTCTAATATCTTTCCATGAAAAGCGCTCTATTGAAAGGAACATGCCTGGCTCATACGGAGCCCATAATCATATTTAAATACATCCACAAACATCGAGCTACCTTGCTCGCACCAACTAAGCTAATAGCTTTTGCCTGGGTCCATATTAACCCAACTTATCTCATAATGCACGAGAACAACCATCATCACCGGGACTAACACCCCATAATCCATAATCAACTGATTCGAATGCCCTCCAGGCGTAAATTCTCAATTAAGCAATATTGCACTTCTTTATACTCAGTCCAAATCTAAAATCCATCAAGTGACTACATGTCATACTTTACACAATCTTTTAGCGGTCATGCTTCCACGACCTTCCACACAAGGAAACAAGTCTGCCTATCCATAACACCGATCACACTAAGGCGGCAAAACACATCGAGAACCCAGGACCAGGGTACAAAGCCTTCTTCACCGAATACCGATTTCAGGTGACACTGAAGATAACACCAGCTTACTCTGAACTTTCAAATCACTTTGTCTTGCTCTTCCGAGCTCATGACATCTTATAAACATCCGACCTAAATCTCGATTCTTACTCCCAGTTACATACTGCTTACCGCACCTAACATGTCAATATGAGGTAGCGCAAGAATTCAATCACAACTTCCGAACCACCAATAGGGTGAACACTTCATCATATAAAAAATTTTTACTTGACTCGATTCAAGAGTACCATCTCAACACATGAGTGAATTCCCATTATCACCCAATCATGCAAATCCTTAAGTAGTAGTCTATACCACCATAACCCTTCCGGGGTCCGCCTACACCTGACAGGCCATAGCACTCAAATTCTCCCACATGAGATTCGTTACGATGGCCGACAAGCCCCGCACACCGGCACAAACCATATGCATAACTAAATCACATCAAATGAACCGATCACTGCCGCAAATTTTCCACTTCAACCATGGCTAATCAATCTATCTTCTTTTAATAATCTTCATTTGCTTCAGGATTAATAACAACTTCCTTCAACCCATAGAAAACTCAACCCTCACTCATCCCGAGTGACCTTGATTCACGAGACTACGCTGCCCAAATCCCGCAACCCGTCTCATACCATTTTGAATATTCTTTTCTTCAATTCGGAGTCTATTTGTCTCACTCCTCAAATGCTAACCTGCATGCTGAAACATATCATAGAACATTCTAACAATCCTTCCTTTTTCTCAGAGATTACTCTGCAAAAGCTCAATTCTCGATCATAATGCTGCCTGAAATCCTTAAATGCCACATTCTTAACTTTTGAACTCACTAGGACCACTATTGAAAGTCACCCACTCCGACTGGCCCCGAATACAATCAACTCCAGGGATCTCCTAGCACAGGAACACCCTTTTCAATGAAACACATGACTGAGTCACTAACCTGACAAATCACCTATGCCTTAAGCAAAATTCTGGATCTTCCAGAGCCTAACCCTAGCCCGACAGGATCAACTTTTGCACACATTCATCAAATCCCACACACAATCAACATTTTACTCCTTTCCGTTAGCTGAAACAACTTGCCAACACACCGACAATTCGCAACCTTATGAGAAGACAACCCTACAGCCCTACTACAGATGGTGGGACTCCCCCACTTAGCCCGAAGCCACTCCTTGCACCACTTTAGACCTTGCTGAGATCCTTCCTCTTTTGATAACACGATCTAGCTCAGCCAATCCATCCAAACCTTCCAAATTCTCTTGCTAGCGCTCCCTAAATACTCGAATTCTATAGCATCATTCAAACATTCTATCTCCTACCGTCTAGCCACTAGGACCCCTTAGAGAACCTGCCAACCCCGCTATTCCTAACCTATCCCCAGAAGACAACTCATCTGTAGAAATCATCCGCGAACACCTCCTAGCGACACTGAAATGCACGCTCTCTGCGACCTCAATACCCCATCCTACGCCCTGCTTCATTCAAGGATCGTTCTTTGCCAAACGCATTCCTCAATACTTTTTCTCAATACTCTGACCTCACGCAACCGAAGAAAACATAGCACCGCCAAACCTAACACATTCCATTCGATCAATGACGATGACTAGACGTCACATGCGCATATCCCACCTCACTTGAAGACACCCAGTCTTACTACTTTATCAACTCCAACCAGACCATTCAGAATCCAAATGTCTTTCCTCTGCCGGAACTAAAACACCAAAATCTCTAAATCAAACTCTGAGAAGACCTCCCTTCAACCATTCATCACCTCCAACGTACGGGAAAGCATTCAATCATCATAACAACACTGCGGGATAATCAATTGCAAACATCATCACCACCCGAGCACGGCCTTAAGGCTCCCAGAAACATAGCTACTGAGCTGAAATAAGACATTACCCTTTTGCAGGTCCATAACAACAACCACGACCATTTACACATGGAAGCATCTCGGATTACATCCGTAGCACCATTCCCATTCCTCAAATTCCTGATCCATAGCAAGCGCTTCGCGAAGTGTAAGATTGAGTAGGAATGAACATAGGCATATGCCTCAAAGGAATCAACTCGCACGATGAATAATCAAGAAGGGAAGTACTCCTAATAACCCTGTAGCCTCTCGAAGATAAGTACAGACGTCTCCATACCGATCCGCAAGACTCTACTAGACTTGCTCATGACTCGTGAGACCTACGGGAACCTAGCAATGTGATACCACGTTGTCACGACCCAAAATCCCTAATGTCGTGATGGCGCCGGACACAAGGTCAGGCAAGCCAAATCATTAATTAATTGAAATAACTTTCCAGTTTTATCATTTTCGAAACCGTTACCTTTTCTTACATTTCATAATCAAATAAACAAATTTTAGTAAATTTAAATACGACAGCACATCAATTCAATTTAATGAAATAAATCCCAACACATACCTAGAACCCGGTGTCACAAGTACATGAGAAATTTCTAAGAATTTTACAACTATTACAAATCTTGTCCGAAATACAACTGGAAAAGGAAATTTAAAATGAGACAGATACAGTATGAAGGTGACTCTGTCAGCTGCGGATTGCCTCCAGAAGATGCAGCTCGCCTAAGCCTCCGAATCCTCCACATTGCTATGAAAGTACCTGTGCAATAAAATGCACAACAAGTGCAACATGAGTACAAAAACAACGTGTACTTAGTAAGTCGACCGCCTAACCTCAGAGAGGTAGTGACGAGGGGGCAAATTAGACACTTACTAAGGTCCGACAATACGGCATATGACAGAATATGATGAAATACAATAGACATGTAAGACAGTGAGAACCGAGTACATATCAAGTACAGAAATCCAGGTAACCACTGAGAATAAACAACAATGTACACTTTCCTTTTCCCAAATACATGTAAAGCCAATACCAATAGAATAGTACCAAACAGTCATGCGCATACAAGGGTAAGACAACCGGCCGGAGTCATAAGATAGTCAACCTCTCTATGCACTGCCGAAGGATCGATCGGCCCATCCCAAAAGTGCATCTCTCAACCTCTCTACGCACTGCCGAAAGATCGATCGGCCCATCGCAAAAGTGCGACTCTCAATTTCTCTATGCATTGCTGAAGGATCGATCGGTCCGTCCCAAAAGTGCATCTCTCAATCTCTCTATGCACTTCCAAAGGATCGATCGGCCCGTCCTAAAAGTGCGCCTCTCAATCTCTCTATGCACTGCCAAAGGATTGATCGGCCCATCCCAAAAGTGCATCTCTCAATCTCTCTCGCACTGCCGAATGATCGATCGGCCCGTCCCAATAGTGCGTCTCTCAATATAGTAATCCTCTCGGTGCACTGCCGAGGGATCGACCGGCCCGTCCCAAAGTGCACCTCTCAATATAATACGGCTAGCCTGCTCGCGAATCATACGACTCAGGTGCTCATAAGAATACATACACAAATACAGGGTCTTCCTGCTCGCAAATCACTCAAGCGACTCAGGCACCCAAAGGTACACATATCTACATAATAAATTTGTATTTTATCAAGAAAATCATTTTTCTCAGGAAAATGGTAAAGTCTTTATTAAAAGAAACATGAAATATAGGTTTTGAAATCTTTGTTTTTGAACTCGTTTGTCCATTTAGTAGTACTCCATGATACAATCCAGTCCAGGTGCACATATATTCACAGCGGAAACAATTTTATTTTAGAAGGTTAACAATATGAACTCTAGTTCTCTTTTTAAACATTCAATTACATTTTCGGTCATATTAGCAGTTTAATATTATAGGCAGGGTTACAAGTACACACATAAAGCATGCTAGTGGGTCCTAGGCTACCCGGACATGGCATAATAGTAGCTACGCACGGACTCCCGTCACCTCGTGCATACGTAACCCCCGAAGATAATAACATGTATTAAATTAATTCACTTAGGCGGACGATTCCCCCTCACGAAGTTAGAAAGGAGACTTACCTCGCTCCGAAATTCCAACACCGCCTTCCAATCCCTTTCGATGACCCCAACAGACACGCAACGCTCCGAAACTACCACATAAATGACAAAGCAATCAAAATTCATCCCAATACTCACAGCAAATTCAGATTATATACTTTCCCAACCCCGCTCGGAGAAATAACCGAAATACCCTCGGGCCCACGTGCCCGGAATCTGAAATTCTCGAAGATACTCTCTACCCATAGCCTTACTAACTCAATTATATAATTTACTCAAATATTTATGCCCAATTCTGGGTTAAAAATCTAAATTTTCCATATTCTAGGTTTCTTCAAAGTTTCCTAATTTTCCTACCAATTTCATGCTAAAAAATCCATGCAAGATCTTGTATTTAACCTTAGAAACAAGTAGAACAACTTACCTCTTGATGCTTGGTGAAACCCCCTTGAAAAGCTCTCCAAAAATCGCCTCAACCCAAAGAAAAATGATAGAGAAATGGCTCAACCCGATCTTTAAAACATTCTGCCCATGCATTTTCCGCACCTGCGATCTCGCAGGTGCGACAAAATCCACCGCACCTGCGGTTATCCTTAATTCCGGCCCAAATCGCACCTGCACCCCCACTTCCCGCACATGCGGCTTCACAGGTGCGGAATTTCCATCGCACCTACGGTTCCCAGCCAATCCAAGCCTACAATCGCACCTGCGACTCCTAGGCTGCACCTGCGGTCAAAGCCTCGCAAAAGCGGTTGCACTAGATGACAACAGTTCAACCCTTCTTCCAACTTCAACTTTGATCCGTTAAGCACCCGGAATCCACTAGAGGCCCCCGGGACCCCGTCCAATTATACCAACCTGTCCCAAAACATGACACAGACTTGCTCGAGCCCTCAAATCACATCAAAATGCCGAAATCACGAATCGCACTCAAATCCAATTCTTTAAGAACTTAGAATTTCAAACTTCTACATGTGACGCCGAAATCCATCAAATCATGTCCGATTGAGCTCAAATTTTGCGCACAAGTCATATTCAACATTCTTCTCCAACTTCCGAAATTGCATTCCGACCTCGATATCAAAACTTCCACTTTCGGCCGAATTTCTCAAAAACCTTCAAATTTCTATCTTTAGCCAAATGACTTCAAATTGACCTCCGGACATCCGAATTCACTTTCGATCGCGCTCCCAACTCTAGAATCACCATACGGAGCTATTCCCAGATTCGGAATCCCAAACAAACATAAACCTCACTGATATGCACTCCAACCCCAAATTCATGAAATCCTTCTAAAATGCTAACTCCCATCATATACGCTGAACCGCTCCCGGGTTATTCAAAACCCGATCCGAACATACACCCGAGTCCGAAATCATCATACGAACCTACTGGAAACTTCAAATATCGATTCAGAGATCGTTTACTCAAAATTCCAATCTTAGCTGATTTCACAAACTTAAGGCTTCTGAAATGAGAATTTTCTTTCCAAACCAACTCTAAACTTCCTGAAATTCAATTCCGACCACGCCCACGGGTCATAATACCTGAAACGAAGCTGTTCATGGCCTCAAACTGCCGAACGACGTGCTAGAGCTCAAAACAACCGGTCGGGTCGTTACAAAATAAGCTTTAGAAATTACCCACTAATGAAAGAGGTTAAATTTTTATCATTTTTAAAAAATTCAATCCAAAACCCGATTATCAATTCACTCTGAGGCCGGTTACGTAGTTTCAAAATCCGACCTCAATTTGAGGTGTAAATTTCAATCTTTTTTTCACAAAATTCCCCAATTCCACCAAAATCCTTAATCTCTACCATGAAAATCCTAAATTTGATGTTGAAAGATCATGAAAAGTAATGGGTAAATGAAAGAAAATGGATTAGAGTCACTTTCCAATGAATTTGAGGAGAAAAGTCACTTGGAAAATCGCCTCTAGAGTATTTAGGGTTGAGAAATTGTGTAAAACAAGCTAAGTCCCGTTTTACCCCTCTTTTACCCAACTGTAGATGTTGCAATTGTGAGGCCTTGTTCGCAATTGCAAACAACGCAAATGCGAGACACGGGCCGCAAATGTGAACCCTGCCTCAGAACATCAGAAGTGATAAATGCGATATTTTGATTTCAAAAGAGAGTATTCCACCATCGCAAATGTGACCGGAAACTTTGGAATTGTGAAGTAGACTGAAGTGGCATATGATTGCAAATGCGACCACTTTATCAACAAAAGCAAACGACAACAATTCAAAAAACAAAAATTCTCACAAATTCCAGATTCACGTAGGCCAGCCCATGCTCACGAATGCGGACTATTCTTGGCCAAAACAAGGCTCGCAATTTGCAAGCCAGACTTTTAAAATGTGGTATCTGCAACATCTCAGCTGAACTAGTATTTCACCATCAATTCCTACAATAACAAAACTCATTCCAAAACATCTAAAACTCATTCGAGTCCCTCGGACTCCAAATCAAACATGAATACAAGTGTAAAAATATCATACGAATTTGCTCGCAAAATTAAATCACCAAAATAATATATAAATCTTAAAATTAACCATAAAAATGAATGAAATTTCAATGTAAACTCAAGAACAACTAGAATAACACCTAATGGTCTGAATCAAGTCAAATCCATTACGAATTGCACCAAATATTGTAGACAAGTTTCAAAAGCGATACAGACCTATTCATAGTTTCAACATCAAAATCCGAACCCGTTTGCTAAGAAGTCAACTTACTGTCAAACTTAGGAAATTACGAACTTTCATAATACTAGATTTTGACAAAATGAGTCAAATCAATCTAAGGATTTCCAATTTCAATTCCGGGTACATGCCCAAGTCCAAAATCACGATACAGACCTACCAGAATCGTCAAAACAACGATCCGAGGTCATTTTCACAAATCGTTGACCGTGGTTAATTCAAGTGTTTTTAAAGCCAAAAGACATGTTTTCTTCAATTTCTTCACATAAAAGCTTTACAGAAAGTGACAGGACCATGCACGCAAATTATGAAACATCAAACGGAGCTATTCGAGGTCTCGGAATACGGAATTAAGGGCTAATACTCAAAATGACCTATCGGGTCATCACATTATCTATATCTAAAATTAATTTTCATCGTCGAAAGGACATAGAAGGTATGCGGGCTGGTGAAAAGGTTTTGGTATCTACTCTATATATTTGACTCGAACTCCCATGAAGCTGCCTCGTTTCTCTAACCTTTCCATCACACTCATATTTAAGGATAACTCTTACACCTCAACTTCTGGACATGCTATGCTGGAATAGCCACCAACTCTTCCTCATTAGTCAAATCCTTCTATAATTGGACTTAGTTGAAATTTAATACATTGGATGGATCACCGTATACTTCCGGAGCATGGATACATGAAACACCGGTTAAACTGCTGATAAGCTAGGTGGCAATGCGAGCTGGTAGGAAATCTCACCAACTCTCTAAAGGATCTCAAAGGGCCCAATATACCTAGGGCTCAACTTACCCCTTTTATTGAACCTCGTCACACCCTTCATGGGTGAATACTGGAGCAAAACTCTCTCTCTAACCATGAATGCAACATCACAAACTCCCCGATCGACATAACTCTTCTGCCTAGACACCACCTCCAATGTAAGGCCTCATAAGGAGCCATCTGAATACTCAATTGGTAACTATTCTTGTTGGAAGACTCTACAAGCAGCAATAACTGATCCCACAACCCCTGAAATCCATAACACATGCACGAAGCATATCCTCGAATATCATAATGGTTCGGCCGGACTGCCAATCTGTCTAGGATTAAATGTTGCACTCATCTCGACCCGCATGCCTAACACATGTTGTACGACCATCTAAAATGCGATGTGAATTGCGTGCCTTGATAAAAAATAATAGACATCGAAATATCATGCAAACTAAATATCTTGCGAATATAGATCATAGTGAACCACTCTAAAGAATATGTAGCTACAACTGGAGTGAAATGTGCTGACTTGGTCAACCTATCCACAATGATCCATACTACGTCGAATTTCTTCAATGTCCATGGGAGCACAACAACGAAATCCATGGTAATGCGCTCTTACTCATACTTAGAACTACCAAGTCTCTAAAAAAAATGGTATACCTCAATTCTCGTACGCAACTATATATTTCTTCATTCTTCTCCACCAATAACGCTGCCTCAATTCCTGATACATCTTGGCGGCATCCGGATGGATAGAATACCACAAACCGCCATACCTCTAAGTGTCACGCCCCCCATTTTCCTCGCACGGGTCAAATGCGAAGAGATCGGGTTTATGACATTCTGGACAACTCCTTTAAGGAAGAGGTTTAAGGAAGAGCCGCCACCTAACAATTTTGTGGTGCGTTAGGGCACCTAGAGTAGATAACTCAGGAACTAGTTTGCATCCAGAGATTGGATAAGGGCTTGAAGTTATCCTAATGGGAAGGTGTTAGGCACCCCTCAAGATCCACAACATTGTGTCCCAACCAAGAAGTTTTATGAATTTGGACGGTAAACAAATAGCAAGTAAGGTTGATATAAGAGGGGATTTCAAACAAGTATGAAAATTTTTAGAAGTTTTTGGGAAAACATCAGAGTAAAACATTTGAAAAGAATTGTCCTGGGTTTAAAGTAATACCGATCACATCAATGCAATATCCGGTAATCACTCCTCGAAGAGGGGCCACACGTGGTATTAGTGCACCGGTCATCATATCCGTGTTATACCCTTCCCACCTTGTAGAGGTTAGAAGCGCGTGCTGGTCACGAAAAGCTTATTGTGTGCTATTACCCATCCCATTCTATAAGTCCTGGAGGGCGTTTAGGACTACTAATCCTACAAGGTGGGTACTAGGCTGAACCCTTATGTTTTAAAGGATAAACTCTAGGCGATAAGTAGAAAAAAATAGTTAGGACTTGCACATAAAGGATTCACATAGGAAGTTATGGGGCACATATATTCCTTCACAAATAAACAAATAAATAGCACGTCTCAAACACAATAAGGGTCTCAAGGTCAGAACGTAAAATAGGAGATTTGTGTTTTAAAATAGCAGGTTTCAATGAGCTTTTACCAAATGGAATATTTTGAAAATAACTCAGTAATAAAGCAGGAATAAAACAGAGTAGTTTGAAGATAGAACATGATTAAAAATAAATAGAGAGATCTGCAAAAAGGAGTGAATGATTTTGGAAATCTAGTAGTTCAAAAACAGAGCAGGAGTCAGCAGTTTAAATGAATTTTAGTAAAAAAAGCGAATGAATAATTTCAGAAACCAGTAATTTTGAAAGTAGAGCAGGGACTTAAATAAACAGATGATTTGTATATATTTCGAAAAAGGGTGAATGGCTTTAAAAATTCAGCAATTTATAGGTAAAGCATGAGTTGAGGGCGGTAACAAAAAGCAAAGTCTTAAGGATTTCAGAAAAAAAGGACTAATTGGTTTTAAAGACCACCTTTTAATACAAGCAAGACATAAAACAATTGATTTTGGTTTTAATAAGTATTAGGCCTAAGGTTTGCCTAGGCATCCGTGTATATACTGATTATGCACACATTGATTATGAGTCCTGAAGCATGATTTCTAGATGCAAATGCAGAAGCAGTATCATTACGACATATTTTATTATAGTTATTAGCTGTGAGTAGGATTTCAAAAATAAACATGAGAATAGCAGAGATGCTGAAGTAAACAACCTAAACATGGTTTCTAATGCATGGTATGCATGTCCTAAGCATAATACTATTGCGCATATAGGTAAATAAATCCTATAGTCATGATTTCTACCCATAACTATCTAAGCATGCATAATCCCCCCCCCCCCATAATTACTATCCAGCCCCAAATATTTATTTACAGATTATCACAAACCAAGGATAATAAACTGAGTTACTGAAAGAAAAATAAGAAGCTACTTCTATAGGGAGTCTTCAATCAGGCCTATATCTCCCAACCTCAATCCTTTCGAGTTTCACAGCCTTTCATGGTCCGGGTGCGACAAAGCTCCGTAGGGCCCCAATGGATCCCTGGCCAATACCACCACCCAAACATAGTTACCAACAAAGAACTAATCACAAATATTCAAAATAGTAAAACGATACTAGAAAAACACATAGCAAACATCAGAACCCCTAATCACTTAATTAGGGATTCGTATCGAAAAAATAGCAGATAATTAAAGGAACCAATCAGACAAGAACGGTTTAGGCAAAGACGACAAGGAATCAGAAACCCTAACATCATTTAGAGCAAGAAATCTCGAGCACACATAGAACATACACAAAAGAATAGTAGTCATGCTAGAACAGCTTAACAATATTGCAACAATACTCGGACTCATAGATTGAACCCAGAAATTTAGGGGTTTTAACAAAAATGACTCAAACAAAAAGAGAACGGTTCCAATAATCGTCAAACATAATAAAATCACGAAATAATACTAAGAAATTTTCACGATCCCAGTTCGCCCTCCGTGAACATGTCGTGACGGCACAAAAATTTTCACGATCCCAGTTCGCCCTCCATGAACATGTCGTGATGGCACCTAGTCCCTATAACTAGGTAAGCCTAGCAATGTGGAATAACAACATAATTTTAGGAATAATTAAGTAAAAGAAAGCTGAACAATCTAAAAGAAAGACTGTATATAAATGCCACTTGGAATATACAACCCAAAATAATACGGAAGTCTACAACATCACCCCAAAACCCGGAAACTCACAGAAACCACAGGCTAACAGAATATAATACACTGCTCTAACTCCAGAATGTCTATACAACTGAAAGGAAGGATAAACTTNAAACAGTTACATAGCCTCTCTAAACAGTTACATAGCCTCTCGTAGATAAGTACAGACGTCTCCATACCAATTAGCGAGACTCTAATAAACCGGCATATGTTCCTTGACTCCTATGAACCTAGAGCTTTGACACCAACTTGTCACGACCCTAGTTTGCCCTCCGTGAACATGTCGTGATGGCACCTAGTCCCTATAACTAGGTAAGCCTAACAATACGGAATAACAACATAATTTGCAGAATTATTAAGTAAAAGAAAGCTGAACAATCTAAAAGGAAGACTGTATATAAATGCCACTTGGCATATATAACCTAAAATAATACGGAAGTATACAACATCACCCCAAAACTCGGATACTCACGGAAACCACAGGCTAACAGAATATAATACACTACTCTAACTCCAGAATGTCTATACAACTGTAAGGAAGGATAGACTTTTCACAAAAAGCTGGAATAAGATAGAGACTCCTGGTCAGCGGACGCGGCATATGTACCTCGAAGTCTCTGTTATATATCTCAACCTTAGGGATAGTGCGCCTGAGTGGAGGTACCTGGATCTGCACATGAAAAATATGCGCAGGAAAGGGCATGAGTACACCACAGTGGTACTCAGTAAGTACCAAGCCTAACCTCGGTCGGGTAATGATGAAGAAGGTCAGGTCCCTACTGAGGTCAAACAATATAATAGGGATTTACAGTATGAAATCAGGCGGTAATAATAAGTACAACAGTGAAATAAGTCAGGTCAAACAAGGCAATAACAAAAACACAATAACAGAGTAAACACGGAATATGTACAGCATAATAACAATGGTAACAATGAGGTCACATGTATATCCGAAGGATCTCCCGGGATACCGTCCCGTAGTCCTTTTCTCAACCGTCCAGTGGATTTCCCGAGATACTGTCCCATAGTCCATCATATCTATATCCAAAGGATCTCCCGGGTTACCATCCCATAGTCCTTTTCTCAATTGTCCAGTGGATCTCCCGGGATACCATCCCGTAGTCCATCATATGTATATCCGAAGGATCTCCCGGAATACCGTCCCGTAGTCCTTTTCTCAACAGTCCAGTTATACCGTCCCGTAGTCCATCATATGTATATCCGAAGGATCTCCCTGGATACTGTCCCGTAGTCCAGCTATCAATGTGCAGGGGGATCTATCAAGAATCAAACCCGCAGTCCCAAAGTAAATATGCAGGGGGATCTATCAGGAAGACCCGCACTCCCAAAGTAAATATGTTGGGGGATCTATCAGGAATCTAACCCGTAGTCCGAAAGTAAATATGCAAGGGGATCTATCGGGAATCTAACCCGCAGTCCCAACGTAAATATGTTGGGGGCTCTATCAGGCATCTAACCCGCAATCCCAAAGTAAACAAACAAGGGGGGGAGCTACCATAATCCCACATACGTAGTCCCAATGTAAATACGCAGCCACAACAAGAAGATATTCAGAAATAGAATGCAACAGTACAAGGCAACAAGTAGTTTTAGCTTAACATGCTTCACGTAGTATAATTTAAGAAACTTAAGCAAATTGGCAATTTAGGGCAACTAGGCATGCTTTTCTAAGCTAACATAGACTATAATTACAAGTGTAATAAAATAGGTAAGAAAGAAACTCAGTCTAAATATTTAAAGTAAAATCGGATTTTCAAAAATTAGCACAAGTACGCGCTCGTCACCTCATGTACAAAGCGTTCAATTACCAAATATCACATCCTAAGGGGAAAGGTCCCCCACAAAAGGTTAGACAAGCCACTTACCTCGATCCGGCTCAAAATCAACTCGAAATCACACGTTTTCCACGAGTATCCGACTCCAAATGGCCCAAATCTATACAATTCAATTACATATCATAAATAAGATCGCATGCAACTGATATTCACTTTTTAATTCAAGCTAAGGCGCAAAATTATGTAAAATGACCAAAATGCCCCTCGGGCACACGTCTCGGAAACGAGTAAAAGTTATATTTTCCGGACATCCATGCACTCACGGACTCATTCAACCAGAAACAATTGAAATCCGATGCCAAAAACCCTTAAACTTTCAGAATTTCGGGTTGGGAAAAATCTCATCACTTTCCTATGGTTTTTCCCCATTTTTGATAATTAAACTAAATAAATCTACGAGAATTAATGGTCTAACAATGAATTAGGATTAGAAAACGTTACCTATGATCCTTCTCTTCAAAACCCACAGAAAATCGCCAATTCTTGAGTTCTCGCACGATTTTTAGAATTATGCACCAAACTCTCGGATTTTTGGAATAAACACACAGGGAAATCGCACCTACGGACTCGATCACCGCACCTGCTGAAAAAGCATCGTAGGTGCGAAAGTCAATTAAAATGCACTGGGGCCGCACCTGTGGTCGTTTGGCCGCGCCTGCGGTCCCGCACCTGCGGAACCAAGGTCGCACCTGCGACCACTGGCCAAAACTCCCCCTATGGCACCTGCGATCAAGGACACTGCGCCTGCGAGGCCGCACCCGCGGAAAACCTTCGCAGGTGTGAAGACACCAGAAGGTGCCTAGTTCAGCAGCAACAATTTTCCCAAATTTCACCCGTTAAGCATCTGAAACAACCCGAGGCCCCCGGGACCTCAACCAAAACCACCAACCAACCCTAACACCTCATTTAAACTAGGTCGATCCTTAAAAACACGTCTCTTAACATCAAAATCATCGATTATGCATAGGTTCAAGCCTAGAAACTTAGGAAAATTCTAGAATTCACATCCGACGCCGAAACACGTCTAAACTTATCCGAATGACCTCAAATTTTGCACACACATCCCAAATGACATGACGGAACTACTGCAACTTCCAGAATTCCATTCTGACCCTCGGATCAAAAATTAACTATCGGACCGGAAACTCCAAAAATTTAAACTTCGGCATTTCAAGCCTAAATGAGCTACGGACTTCCAAAATACATTCCGAACACGCTCCCAACCCCGAAATCACCTAACGNACTTATCCGAATGACCTCAAATTTTGCACACACATCCCAAATGACATGACGGAACTACTGCAACTTCCAGAATTCCATTCTGACCCTCGGATCAAAAATTAACTATCGGACCGGAAACTCCAAAAATTTAAACTTCGGCATTTCAAGCCTAAATGAGCTACGGACTTCCAAAATACATTCCCAGCACCCTCCCAACCCCGAAATCACCTAACAGAGCTAACGAAACCAGCGTATTTCCATTCCGAGGCCATCTTCACACAGATCCGACTACTGGCAACTTTTCAACACTTAAGCTCTTATTTAGGGACTAAATGTCCCAAAACTCTCCGAAACTCAAAACCGAACGTCCCGGTAATTCAGTTAGCAGAAATGGACTTGGGGGAAACAGTTAATAAGGGATCAGAGCGTTAATTCTCAAGACGGCCGGCCGGGTCGTCACATCCTCCTACACTTAAAAATTTGTTCGTCCTCGAACGAGCATAAAGACATACTTGAAGTAGTGAAAAGATGAGGGTAACTGCTACGCATATCCTACTCGGTATCCCAGGTCGCCTCCTCAGCCGGCTGACCCCGCCACTGACCCTTTACTGAAGCAATGTTCTTCGACCTGATCTTTCTGACCTGCCTGTCCAATTTAGCTACAAGCTCCTCAACATATGATAGATCTTGTCCAAATGGACTGAGCTGAAATCCAAGAAATGAGATGGGTCACCATGATACCTCCGGAGCATCGAAACATGAAATAGCGGATAAACTCCTGTCAAGCTGGGAGGTAAGGCAAGCTCATAAGCAACCTCCCCAACACGCCTCAATATCTCAAAAGGGCCAATAAACCTCGGACTCAACTTCCCTTTCTTCCCAAATCTCATAACGCCCTTCATAGGCAAAACCCGAAGCAGAACCCGCTCTCTGACCATATATGAAACATCACGAACCTTCCGGTCCGCGTAACTCTTCTGTCTGGACTGGGCTGTACGGAGTCTATCCTGAATCACCTTGACCTTCTCCAATGCATCCTGAACCAACT